>JAQZBX010032558.1:0-25791 GCA_029593785.1 Cabassous unicinctus
ATCTGATCATTGTAAAATAATTTTAAAAACATATCATATGATTTTTGGCATATTACTTGGAAGGAGTTTACCAAATTGATTGTCATTTTTATAATAAAATTCCTTCCTGGCTTATCTCCTTATTTACGGAAACAAAGTTTCTCAAAAATTATATCTAGAAGAACAAAATATGGGCATAAAATTTATGCTGAATGCTGTCTCATTCTTTAAATAATGTTTGTCCAGACACAAGAGCTAATAGGAAAAAATGATATCCAATTCATTAAGAGAAGCTTTTCTTATAAAATTTTACTCTTTAAGTTTAATAATTATTTTTCTACATATGTAATATTTTTATGTTGTTTTCATCAATTATATTCTAATGGTAAGTGTAATAGTAACTCAATCTGGAAGAAATTATTTAATACTTAGGACCATATAGTCACAGGAAATAATAAAAAAAATTCTACTGTAGTGTGATAGAATAATCAATAAAAGACTAAAAAGTGTTCTGTTATGATAAAATTCTGGGGGGAAGCATAATGGAAATACAAGACCAAGAAAAAAATTGTAAAATTACCAACTGTTAGAGGAGAGTTTGTTCATGTATTTTTTAAGAGGATGGTGACAGGTATCAAACAGTCTTACTTAGATTCCATTGGATGCATTCAAAAGAGAACACAAACTGTTTTATTTTTTTCTGTATCAGTTTTTACATTATGCTGGATATTCCATTCTTTGTAATTAAACTTAGAGTGAAAGAATTTAATGTCAACTTAAAATGAGTATGAGGGTACAAATATTTTTTCAAAGTTTCTATAAGGAGTTTGTAAGAAAAAGTTTAAAGACCTCTATGTTAGCAAAGTCACTTTGAATACAGTGTGAGAATGAGCAGAAGGGAGAAAACTAGAGGCAAAAAGAACAGCTAGTAAGCTGTGGCAATACAGGAGGTGAGACAATGGATGATCAGGCTGGGGTAGAGCAGTGGGGACACACAGACGTGGATGAACCCGAGAAATACTGGGAAGATAGAATGAATAGGATATGGTGAAAGATGAGCTGTGGGGGTGTGGGAGAGACAAGAGTGAAGGGTGACACCCAGTTTCTACTTCCATAACTAATGGATGGCTCCCCAGTCACTAAGAGAGAGAAATACAGAGAAAGATTAGACTTGGTGGACAAAGTCGTGTCCCAAATATATATGTATGTGTGTGTCTATATACATACATTTATACATGTTTTCAGGGCTGATGATGAGAAGAGAGACTTGGGCTAGGCTTTTAAACTTGGCAGGCATAAGAATTTATACATAGTAGTTGAATCCATGGGAGTGAATGAGATCTCCCAAGAAGGGAAATAACAAGGAGAAGATGAAAAAAGTTGGTGAAGACTGTGACCAGGGTGGTTCAGTGCTGAATTGGAGCAGAAGCCAGCTTGGAGTGCGAGAAAAGTTGTATGAATGTACCGTCACCCACATGTTCATTCAAGACGGGGCAGTAGTAACTCAATGGTTGAACAGTTGACAGCATATTATCTTGGTGCTGACAAATTTTTGCTAAGTTATAGAATTTTAATTTTCCTTGAAGCAAAGTAATGTATGGACTAATTTATGATTTGAAAATCGTGCTTTATTCTACCTTAAATAATCAGGTTTTTCCATGGAAATGCAACTTTGTAGCAACTTCTGCCTAATCATTTACTATTTAGCATTTATTAAGCAGACAATTATCAGTGCCAATATAGTAAAAATTAGTGCTAATTAGGGGTGAAGGGATTAGTCAGATATGTAGTCAGATTTTAGGCGCTATAGGAAAATTAAGATGTCCATAAGATACTACACTATAAGGCAATAAATGATATGTGCCACAAATATACACTTAGGCTTTTATAATATAAACATGGATGTATTAGTCAGCCAAAGGGGTGCTGATGCAAAATACCAGAAATCTGTTGGCTTTTATAAAGGGTATTTATTTGGGGTAGAAGCTTACAGGTACCAAGCCATAAAGCATAAGTTACTTCCCTCTCCAAAGTCTGTTGCCACATTGTGGAGCAAGATGGCTGCCAACGTCTTCCAAGAGTTCAGGCTTCCTGGGTTCCTCTCTTCCTGGGGCTTGTCTCTCTCCAGGCTCAGCTGCCCTGCTCTCTCCACAAGACCAGCTGTAGACTATCAGGTGACCAGCTCTCTCCCCAGGGCTTGATTCTCTCTGGGCTCAGTTGCTCTGCTCCTCTGTGTGTTTACTTCCTGGGCTCCAGCTCAAAACTCCGGCATCCAACTCACTCCTCTGCTCTGCCCTGTAGTTTTATCTGTGAGTCCCTGCCCACTCAACATCCTGCTGACATAGCCCAATCAAAGCCCTAATCATAATTTAATCATGCCCAGGTACAGACCAATTTACAAACATAATCCAGTATCTATTTCTAAAGTTTTGTAGTATAATGTACATAGAATACTGCTTTTAAAGCTCCAGTCATTTAAAACTACAGTACCATTGCCTTTTCCCAAATATTTATTAAAGAGAAAGCAGGCAAACTTAAACTTTAACAAAATACTGAAGATAGGGGACTATCTCCCAGTTTGGATTTTTATAATCGACAATCAAAAGAGAACTTACTGTGACAGATTGAACAGTCAACTATCGATTCAGATTAGACTGTCTTTTAAATGGAATTGTCAAAGTCCAGAGGAAAAAAATAACTATTCATTCAAATGTGTTTTCCTTTCTTGGCTTCTCCCTGCCTGTGGTCCTGAACTATATTTGATCTTTTCCTCTTTAACCTCTTGTATTAGAAAATGTGAATTAGGGGGAATTGGAAAATTTCTTCATTCTTTTTTGAGGAGTCATGCAATTAAAAATTTGATAATCTGCTTAGTTGTTTGAGGAACACAGATTACCCTGAACAATCCACCCTTAAAAATTAAATAGAATGCTATAATCATAAATAGCTCTGCCTTGCAGTCATTTCTGTAATTCTGTCTAACATTCATATTGTCATTTGATTAGTTAATCATCCATTTTCAAAGGTGTGAATGTGTTTTCACACTTCTGCTAAGACAGTGTTAACTATGAAACTATAGATAGCAATAGAGATTAATTATCTATTGCACAAGTTCCCACACCTTGTGCTTACCAGATAGAGGAAGAGAGTGCATGTCTTAACACAGGTGTGATTTCAAAAAATGGAGAAAAAAAACTTGGTCAAATAAGTTCAAGGAGTACTTTCAATTGATATACCTTCAAAATGTTAACCGCATTTACACTTTTAATTTTATTTCATAAAACAATTGATCTCTTGTGTGTAACAAGATTTGTTTCATGAGTGGATTGGTGCATAACTTCAGGGATAAATGAGTGAATAAAGTGGAGGCATTTTACAAATGAGTTGGTCTTTCATGGAATCAGAAAACGGCACAAAAATCCTTTATCAGATTTGAAAAATTGTTGAAACTTCAATAGTACAAACCCAGAAATTTTAGACTTGTCCTCTGAGAGGTTAATTAAATATATTGAGCCTCCTGAGCATTCTAGCAACTCAAAATAATACTAAGCTCTTCAGCTGGCTTTCAATTTTGCTGCTACTCCCTTACCCTCATGATGACATCTGTTAATTTGTAATCTGCCTCACCACCTATAGTGCTTTGAATAGTGTCCCCCCAAATTCATGTCTGCCTAGAACCTCAGAACATGACCTTTTTGGGGAGTAGAGTGTCTGCAGATGTATTTAAGTTAAGGATCAAATTGAGATCATACTGGATTAGGGTAAGCCTTGAATCCAATGAGCCTGCCCTTATAAGGGACAGGAAAGGACACACAGAGAGGAAGGTGATATAAAGATGGAGTAGATTGCAGTGATGCATCTACAAATCAAGGAACGCCAAGAGCCAACAGCAACCACCAGATGCTAGGAGAAAGGCATGGGAAATTCCAGAAAGAACCAACCTTGCTGACACCTTGATTTTCAGACTTCTTGCCTCCTGAAATGTGAGAGAATAAATTCCTGTTGTTTTAAGACACCCGGTTTGTGGTTCTTTGTTATGGTAGCTCTAGGAAACTACTAAGTCTTTGGCGACTTAATTTTTCTATCCCAGTGTGAGTTGTTAGCTTGATGCGTAAGGATATCATGACTAAAAAAAGTGGGAGAAGTTGATCTGTAACCACATTCATTTTTGAAGTAAAGGTATGCCCAAATTTTAATCCATCATGAAAGGTGACAATTCCTAAGTCCTAGATCAGTATTAGCTTTGTCTTACATTAAAGTGTATGTCCTACATTAATTGGTTGTTAATATCCTAATAGTCTTCTTTATGATGTATACCAAATATTGAAAATGAACTAAAATTCACTTACTCTTTCACCCAGAAACTGTTTCTTTCATCTCATAAGCTTTCTTCTCTTTATGAATGTGATTTGTGGGTGAAAGCATTTTCCTAGGCAAAGTGAAATTCATTTCTGATTCAATGTGTCTGTGTGGACACTCAGGCAAACTTATCCTTTCAGTGCTTCCCATTATAGGCTCGCAGCCCAAATTGCTCTTTCTCTCTTGATTTGGGTATGATACTAGGCAAGCAAACGCCAACCCATTAGGGTTTTTGGTAGTAGGAGAATGAGATAAAAAAAACCAAGTAGTTGGACAAAAAAGTGTAACTTTCCAATGTTTCTACTCCATCTACTGGTTAAGAAACTATTTTGCATAATTGCAAATGGGCAATTCAATTCATATTTAGTTACCCTTCCGAAATCCAAATTCCTAATTCCATGATAGTACATACACTTTCCCTTCAATCAATAAGGATGGCCATCATTATCACCATGGCCCCATTTAGATTTTGGGTACTTTAGTTCTCAGGCCTGTTCTTACCTGCCTGACAGGCCCACATTAACCAGACACCTCCTGAGAAAGCTCAGCCATCACAGATCACTGAGAAAACCCTATTTATAAATGAGTCCATACCACAGGGTAAGGGTTAGAACTAGAAGATCCCATTTGAATAAGTTGTATTAGTTAGGGTTCTCCAGAGAAACAGAACTGACAGGATATATATTAAGAGTTTGAAGAAATTGACTCACATGAACGTGGGGATTGGCAAGTCTGAATTTTGTAGGGTAGGGTACAAGTTGAAAACTCCTGTAAAGATAATGTTGAATTCCCCAGAGAAGTGGGCTGGCTGAAGTAGAGTTACCAGTTCTTCTTGGTGACTGCTGAAATTCTGAGTTATCCTTTTAAGACTTCTATCCAATGGGATGAGAAGATTCCTCTTGTTGCTGAAGGCAAACTCCTTTGTTGATTGTAGATGTAATCAGCCATAGATGCAATTACCTTACTGATGATTTAAATACACCAAATATTCCCACAGTAACAATCAGGCCAGTGCTTGCTTGACCAAACCACTGGACATCATTACCTGGCCAAAATAACACATGGCTTTGTGGGGGGCATGACTCAACCTACCACATCTTCATTGGGCATGTCTCCTGAGGAAAGGAAGTGCCATACCTACATGGGCTTAATCCAACTCTACTACTTCCCCATTTGCAGACCAATGAGAGAAACACAAATGGGTTGAAAGAGAGATGGGTTTGGGTTCTGGGAAACTAAGCTATCTTTTCTTGGAGCAGATTTTGAGGTTTAAGATTCTGATCAGCTCCAAAAGTAGGGGATGGCTTTTTATATTTTAAAATGTACTCATTAAAATCATACTTGTCTGGTTGTCTATAGGCCTTCTAATTTGGGGTAAAACTACAATAACTCTGAAGGGTCTTCTCAAAATCAGAGTTAACTCTGAAATAGAATGATTCCTAGGGAATGAAGTAGGTGACCTGTCCCATTCTTTGGAATAGCCTAAGTTAGAGAAGACACCATGGATGACATGAATCTTCTGTTCCTCCTTGTCTTTGGGAACATTCCCTGGGATAATCTTAAGATCTACCAGAGCCATCAAGAGATCCAGAAATATAAGTCAGTATTGCCCTAAACTGAGCATAAGCTCACATGCATCAATGCTTTTTCAGCTTTCTGTTCAACAGATACAATACCATATACATATATCTGCGGTTCAACAATAAAATAAAATCATTTGGGTTAATACATTACAGTGCTTTCTGTGTGTGTGTGTCTGTTTATTTATTTGTGTTACAAATAAATCCTTTGCAATAGGATTCCTATAGAAACAGAGGCTAATAATGGTATTTATATTATTATATCAAATATTTACTATATACCAGACACTCAAATAAGCACTTTATAATCTAAATTTAATCATTGCAAAAACTTTATTATGCTGGTATTATTATCACTATTTTACATATGAGGAAAATGAAGCATAGATAGGTTAAATACTTTGCCCAAGATTGCACAGCACAGAGAAGACTACTGTTAATAGTGCCACTATTTCATTTCATACCAAAAATTAGAATATGGTTATTTATTTATTTATTAATACCAATATTTTAATCTGGAAATGGTTTCTGAATTCTTGGGTTTGTTGAGAGAATCAGAAAAGCACCCAGTGGTTGAATAAGGATCAATGACATTGCAATGCTTATCAGTCTTCAAGTGACATACAGCTTTTGCACCATGTATGTTATCAAGTCTCCAAAGATGGTGTCCAATGAACCACACTTCCTGGTTTCTTCCCAGGTCCTATGACTCCGTCATAGTTGTTAGAATGTGGTAGTAGTGACACATTGTGTCTACTGTGGTCATCCAATGTCTGCCTCACCGCTGCAGGTTGAGAAAACATTTCTCTAATTCACAGGTCCTATGATCAAAAGGAGCTGTAGTCGACAAGAAACTTCAACTGAGGATCTGCAGCTACATCTGATTTAGGTGACAATATTCAATACCTTTACCCTGAGCCTGATGCCATAATGGGATGAGAAATTGAGAGGACTTGGCAGATGGTGAGCATATTTTGCATGTGGGAGGAATTTAAATTTTTTTGCCAGAGGGTATACTAAGTGGATTAAATATGACTGAAACTTATTTGACACTCCTCCCATTGATAGGTAGGTATTCATAGCCGCTTCTCTTGAATCTGGGGAGGTCTATAATTGCTTTGATCAATAGAGTACCATGACATATGGATTAGTGATCTATTACTGAGTTGTTGGTCATCTTTCACACCTCTGAAAGTTGAATATATAATCATTCGTGATATACAGTAAGGTAAAATAAATTTGAAGATGAGGAAGAAAAATGAAGAATCGAGGACAGGGGCAGAAAGTAGGATCATGAATGAGGCTAATATAAAAACATATACCATAAAGTTCTAAATTTGGAAAGCTGTCAGTTTCTAAAAAAGTTAAGCATATAGCCGACCTATGACTCAGCAATTCCACTCCCCGGTATATACCCAAGAGAAACGAAAACATAAATCCACAAGACGACTTTTAAAGAATGTTCATAGTAGCTTCATTCATGGTGATTCCCAAGTGGAAAAAATGCAAATGGTATTCGACAATGAAGGAAGCCTGATACAAAGGGCTACATACTGTCCACTTGTAATTCCACTAATACTATTCCATATAATTCCACTTATATTAGGTCCAAGAACATAAATGATGAATGTAAGGACTGCAGTAGTGGTGTGGAGAGAGGAATTGCCTGAAGAAGGTCATGAGAAAGTCTTTGGAAATGATGGAAATATTTTGTACCTTGATGCAGGTGATGGTTAAATGGGTGTATACATATATCAAAATTAATTGTACTATATCCTTAAGATGTATGTATTTTGCTGTATTAATTATATCACAATTAAAAATAAATAAATTGATATTGTACTGGAAAATCCAGAAATGATTATCCTCCTTACTGTTTAGGCAGGGATACAAATGCATAGTGATAATTCTCTCAGTGTTTTGCTCTTCTCAGAGTCAGTCATTGGGAAGGTCTAATAGGGCTTCCTTCTCTTCTTTTTCTCTGTTTATTTGTTAAGGAGGAACTGCATTTTAGTATCAGTGACTCCCTATACCAATCATATGATTAATCAGTGCTCTTCCATTTCTTGTTTTCTGTTAGAGTATTCTTTCATTTCTTATTCTCTCGGGAGATTCTCACATTGGTTTTTGCTCATGATGATTCACTTTTGACATATCTCAGTTTGGAATATATCACTTTTCCTCATCACTTTTTCTTTACAATCATTTGACGTCAGCATTTACCAAAATCAAGCTTCAAATTAGAGTCTAATAATTCATATGCAATTAGAGTCATATTTATTTATGGAACTTATTGGCATAGCATTATGCAAATCAACTCCAATTATAGCACAGTAGCTCTCATAACTAGAAAAAGTAGCATTACTTTTAACTAGAAAAAGTAGCATTACTTTATATATTAAGTTGTATTTTTCTTTTCAAATAGGTGCTCTGAGGCTTGTTTCTTTTTCTTCCTTTGCTTGAGATGAATTCACTGCATATTGCATGTTCCAAATTTAAACCTGACACCTAGATAGAAAACTGACAAACAGGAAATGACTAAAGGAAGAGGCTCTTCCTACCATATTTGATAGCATCAAAACAGATGGTTTTTTGTTTAAAAATTTTTATTTTTATTTTCTTTTTTTGGGGCCCAAAGGGGTGGGATGGTAACTGTTGATATATACACTTATTCCCTGTGTGCCTGTGTTAATAAGAAAAGTAGTTGTACAATTAGAACAATTAGAACATTTTTCTGCAATATTTGCTTTATAATTTGGTCTGTATCAAATCCTTGACTAAGATTTGGTTCCGATTATTCAGTTCTTAACCCTTTGACTGAAGAGCTACAAACCACTAATGACAATGAAATGGAATGTGTCCCTCTTAGGTCATTTCCCCTAACCCTTAGAGAAGAATAATTGCATTTTCATATTTCCTTCATTCCTCATGACAGAGGCTAATCAATGCACATGTGAACTTAGGAGACTGTTGTCTATGGACTGAATTCCCAACCTTCAAGTCAATCCCTTAGATACAAATGCTTCTTCACGGTAGATATTACCCCAAATAGTGAGGATCCTGAGGGCTCTGGAGACACCCAGGACCCATGGTCATGGCAGATAGCTCTGGAGTTTGGAGCCTTGCCAGTGGCCCTACTTTGGAGTTTGTGCTCCCAATTGTGACAGAGCTGGACTCAGATGTGACTTCTCTACACATACCTCTTCTGTCCCTTTTATTTGAACCCATAGTTGGTGCTGGAGTTCATAGGTGTACATCCAAGAGACTTTAATCTCTGTGCTGTCCATGTGCCAGCTGGGCCCTGAAATTCAACGGAGTTGCAATACCTACTATCTAGTTCATTGGACTCACCCAGGTCAACTAAAGACCATCCAAAGGAATCGAGAGAGTCTACACTTGCAAGCAAGAGAGTCCCATCCATCTGCCCCATGGGATCAAACCCTCCTCTCAACACCATCCCAGAATCCTCAAGATTGGGGAATGAACTATGGACTAAAGTAGACTTACTGGTGTTCTACTATAGACTTATTGTGATTCTAGCAATGGAAGAAACTATATCATTCATATGGAGGCAGTGGCCACTAGAGGTTCTGAGGGCAGGGAGAGGGAAATACAGGTGAAATATGGGGGCATTTTGGGGATTTGGGAATTTTCCTGAATGACATTACAATGACAGATACGGGCCATTACATATCTTGCCATAACCTACAAAATTGTGCGGGAGAGAGTGTAAACTACAATGTAAACTATAGTCCATGCTTAGTGGCAATGCTCTAAAATGTTTTCATCAATTGTAATGAATGTACCACACTAATGAAAGATGTTAATAATGTGGGAAAATGTGGGAGGTATAGGAAGTGGGGCATATGGGAATCCCCTATATTTTTATGTAACATTTATGTAATCTAAATACCTTATTTGTAAAAAATAAAAAATATATTTAAAAACAAGATACAACCCTAAAAGAAAAAAAAAAGATACAAATGCTCCCATTTTACCCAAATGAAGCTATACCCTACATAACTGTCCTAAAACTTGTTTTATTCACTTAAAAATATAATGTAGATATTTTATCTTGTCACTAATAATAATCTAATTCTTTCCAAGTGTTGAAATAAAAAAATTTGCCATTAATTAAAAAATTATTTTTATTTTTCACAAATAAATAGGCTTGATAACGATGAAAATATTGCAGATGGGCCTAAATTCTCTTTTAATCCCTGTTTTGAATTTCAGCCCTTACCCTTAACATCTCCCAAGGTCACCACCATTAGCACCTTTGTGTCTTTCCAGACCTTACTCATTGTGTTTACATGTTATTATTTACAAAATCACAGCAATTTATTGCATTGTTTCAGCATGTATTTGTTTAATGTAAGTAGCATTACATTGTATATAATGTTCTACCATGTTCTTCTTTTAACTCAACAACTTGTCCTAGAGACCAGTCCATGTTAATACACAAAAATTCTCCCCATTCTTTTACCTGGATTATAGCATCCTTTCTTTAGCACTACCCTTATTGATGGTCTTTTAGGTTGTTTCTGTTTTGTTTTGTTTTTATCCTCATGCTTATGAACAATGCTTTATAACTCTTGTAACCTTTAACAAACCTCCTCATATACAATAATTGTACACAATATGTTGATTATATTAATGCTTTCAAAATGATACCTGACTACAAAAATTTATAGGTTATGGTTAATATACCAGGCATTCTATTTAACTGTTAACTATTTATCTACATACTAGAATGTGTAACTTTGTCAATAATTTTGATAATATCAAAATGCCTCCTTTTGCACGTGAACATGGGTAGAGGCAGAAAAATTGGGTTATAGAGGGTATGCATTTTTTGTTTATTTGTTTCAAGAAATACTGCTGAATTGCCCTCCAAACTGTTGGTCCCAAATTCAATTCCACCAGCAGTTCCCATTTCTTCATATTATCCCTGACACTTGATATTGTCAAAATTTTAAATTTTTATCAGTCTGGGGGTGAAGAATTCCATTTTTATTGCAATTTGCAATTCCCTGATAACTAGTGAGGTTTAGGATCTTTTTATTTATTTATTTTATTTATTTATTTTTTAAAGATTTATTTTATTTATTTACTCCCCCCCCACCCCCTGCCACTTGCGCTCACTGTCTGCTCTCTGTGTACATTCGCTGCATGTTCTTCTGTGTCTGCTTATCTTCTCTCCTCGTCTTCAATTTAGGAGGCATTGGGAACTGATCCTGGGACCTTCCAACTTGGGAGAGAGGCACTCAATCACTTGAGCCACCTTAGCTCCCTGGCTTGTTGTGTCTCTCACTGTCTCTCCTCTGTGTCTCTTTTTTTTGTGTGTGTGTCATCTTGTTGTGCCAGCTTTCCTTGCAGGCCAGCTTGCTTTCACCAGTAGACCCCGGGATCCGAACCCGGGCTCCTCCATATGGTAGATGGGAGCCCATTCGCTTGAGCCACATCTGCTTCCCTTTTTTTTTTTTAGTCATTTATATTTTTATTTATGTGAATGGCTTGTTTATATCCTTTGTCCATTTTTCTATCATGTGGTTTATCTTTTTCTTATTTATTTGTAGGAGTTTTTTGTATAGTTTGTATACTATACCATGCTCAATTTATATATGTCGCAAATATTTTCTCCAAATTTGTTACTTCTCCATGGACTTTGTTTATGATCTTTTGAGATAAAGATTTATTTAAATTTTCATATTTTTATTCTACCATATTTTCTTTATTATTAGTCAAAGACAGCACCAAGGTTGCTAACCACAACCTACAAAATTTTGTAGACATACAACATTTTTTAATGTATTGATACGATTAACATATTTTTGTATGTCTATTAAACACCAGGACTTTGCTAAACGTTGCAAGATTTATACAGAGTGGAAAGGGATAGTGTTAGGCCTTGGGATGAATGGTGGCAATAAGGCAAGAATGCAAAGTAGCTGTAATTCATAATGTGTCTTAAGACAAGGATGACATATTATATTGGGAGTTTATAAGACAGACTTCATCTACGTTGCTGGTATTTGCTATTGTATAGTTGGGAAAGAACATGATTACATAGGATCATCCTTGAGCTCAGATGGAATTTAAGATATGTCTTTATTTTTGTGGCAGATTCAATACAGCCTCAAATTATCTGATCCTGCCCCAATTGACTCTGGGCTATCCTGTGACTGCTTTGATCAATAGAGTACGGCAGAAGTGATGCTATGCCAATTTCAGACCTTTTGGAAGACTAGCAGCTTCCTCTATGTTCTCTGGGAATACTGAATTGCCATGTAGAAGTCCAGCTGCTTTGCTACAGAGACTATATGGAGAGGCTCCAAGACTACATAAAGTGCGAGAAGGACCAAGGAGAGTCCAGCAGTTCAGCTGTCCCTGCCAAAGCACCAAGCATGTGAGTAAAGCCATCTTGAAGCCTCCAATTCAACCTCGGTGTCAGCTGGTGCCACCTAGAAACCTTATTTGCTGCCATGTGCCTGCATTCCTAACTTAGAAAACTATGAAATATAGTGAACGGTCAACATATTGCCACCAAGTTTTGAAATAATTTGTTAGGTAGCAATGGGTAATTGGACCAAACTTCAGTATTAGATATTGGAAGAGAGGTTGACACACTCCAGTTGAAGGGAAGATCATACACAAAGGTGAAGAGGCAGCAAAAACCAAAGGGTGCTTGGGGAGTGATCTATATTCATTCCTGGGGAGTAGTAAGGGATAAAATGAGAAAAGTTGGCTTACATCAGATTATCTAGTGGAATCTTAGGTGCCAGCAAAGGGAATCTGTACTTAATTTGGTAAACAAGAGGAATCATGAAATGCTTCTGACAGTTGAGGCACACCCAGAGACAATGGATAGGTTAAGTCGACCCAGGGAAGCTGATGGGCAGATCAACTAGGAAGTAATAGCAACGACTTAGTGAAGTGCAAGGTAATCTCAGAAAAGAAAGGACAGATCCAAATGTGGAAGGGAAATCAATGAGACATGGCATTGGCTAGGCATTGGGCGTGAGAGACTAGGAGGGACTAAGAGTCCTTTCTGATTAAATTTCAAACTTGGTTGATGGGGATAAAGGAAGAAAGAAATGATTGTTCACATAATATTTCTATAAGGCAGGGTTGTGCCAGAAGTTTTGTATAGGTAATTCCTTACATATACAGGTATTTTCACTTTTAAGGTCAAAGATAGATAAGCTTAAAAAGCAAAGGAGACAACACAATTTGTAATATGTATATCAGTAGAGTATTTTATCCAAATATTTATAATTCCCTCTAATTGGCCAAGTTTTAGCCACTACTTCTATTGATAAATTAAATAGCATAACGAATGACAATCTGATTTTGTCAATTATGGGAACACCTTGAAGTTTGTTTATTTTTTAAGATGTCTTGGAATGGAAAAGCAATCTAAATGGTCTAATCATTATAATTTCCTCAGGAGGATTTATTACCAGCAAAAATGCTGTGGTACACCCCATCATTTTAAAACTAGAGCCATTTAATCCCATCACAAAAGGCTGAGCCTTGTCCACAAGCAGAGAGTCACAATGGGTCATTGCAAAGCCCTTTTTTTTTGGTTGGCCCTTGGACATCTTTGGGAAGAACAGCAGAAGGTGGTGTTGGACATTCTTCCCAGCTGGGTATGGGATGTGATGACAACAGGGATGTCTGGAAGGAAGAAACTGGGAGCCCTGATAAAAGCAGCAAAGTCACATGGACAGAGTTCTTGCCAGGGAAGGAAATATGAAAGAGTAGCCGCTGAATACACAGAGTAGCTTACGCCATGACTGAAACTGATTGAAGATAGCAAGGCTTCTGAAGGGGCAGAGGACTAGCGTATGGTAAAAGATGAGAGAAAGAGATGTGGTGGGCTCAGGGAAAACGGTCCCCCTGCCATCCAAATTTACTCATGTTCCTGAAGATGAATGACAGAAAATCTTTTTAAAAAAAGATTCTGATGTCTTTAGTCTGATAACTGGCTGTTGAAGCATATTGACTTCTCAAAGGGAAGGGCAAACCCCAAATATGGTGGAATACAAGTGTGTGGAGGGAGATGACTTAAAATAGAGAAATAACTATTTTATTTAGCGCTATTAATAAGTGTGTTTTTACTGTCCAAGTGTGGCTGACAAGCAAAGCTTCAGAAATGTCAGTTGGGAAAGCAGAGCACGAGAAGAGTTTTCTTTTAAAAAGTCTCAGACTGAGAAGTGGGATCTGCAGTTGGGAACAACAGGCAATGGAGGTCACGGCTTTTCCCAAGGCAGCCCAGACCGCAACATCTGCTGGGGATAAGGCTGAGTAGAGAGATGGGTAAGGATATCCACTCAAATAAAAATAAAGGGGAAGTAAGTCCTATGACATAGGTTCAAAGTTTAGGAAGAATGTTTTAAACTAATATTTATTTTTCTGATTATAAAAGAAATAAAGAATAATGAATATAAATTAGCTGTACTCTCCCTATCCAGAGGTAAGCATTTTTAACCATTTTGATGTATTTCTTATAGTGATACATAGGACAGTTACACATCTAACAATGTCCATTTTCATTCTGCAGGTATATTGGCTCTACCCTCCCTAGTTTATAGTTTTCATCCCTGTTTTGGTTTGCTAAAAGCTGTCAAGGCAATATACCAGAAATGTGGTGGCTTTTACAATGAGGATTTATTAGGTTGCAAGCTTACAGTTCTGAGGCCATGAAAGTGTCCAACTCAGGAGATGCTTTCTCCCCAAGCTGCAACTGTGAGTGATCAGGCATATGATTGCTCCTATCTCCCCTCTCCTCTGGGCCTTGTTGCTTTCACTTCTGGCTTCAGTGGCCTCCTCTCAGCTTCTATGTTCCATTGATTTCAGCTTCTGGTTCCCAGGGTCTTCTCTCTCCGCTTCTAGGAGCTTTTTTCTGTGTCTCTGCATATCTCTCCCATTTGTAAAGAACACCAGTAAGAGGATTAAGACCCACTCTGGGTTATGCAATCTAATAAAACGCCCTTAACTGAAGAAATGTAATCAGAAGTTCCCACCTACAATAGGTTTACACCCACAGGAATGGATTAGCGCTAAGTACTTGATCATCTGGGGTCCACCCAGCTTCAAACTGTCACAATCCTCAAGGTCTCAAGATGTTTGCTAGAACCTTAGCTATCATATTTTATGACATATCTCTGTTCCATGTGGGAAAAAGGAAAAAGGCTAGCAGCAAAAAGCATGGGCCTTCCAAGAAGTCCCACCCAACCACTTCTCCTTATATATTTACTTATTCATCTATTATTCATTTATTTTTCTTTATTAAAGAAGTTGTGGGTTTACAGAACAATCATGCATAAAATACAGGATTCCCATACACCATCCCACCACCAAAACCTTTCATCAGTGTGGAACATTTGATACAATTAATGATAGCATCTTTTTATAATTGTACTATTAATTAAAGTTCATGGTTCAACTTAGGATTCACTGTTTGTGTAGTGTAGTTCCATGGATCTGAAAAAATTTATTCTGTTACCAATCTAACATTTCCCCTTTTAATCATATTCAGATATGTATTTCGGTGCTGTTACTTCCGTTCACCATGTTGTACTACCATCACCACCATCCATTACCAAAACATTTCCATCATTCTGAATAGGAACCTTGTACATTTTAAGGCTTAACTTCCCACTCCGTATCCTCACCCTATCCACTGGTAACCTGTATTATAGATTCTGACTCTATGAATTTGCTTATTCTAATTGTTTCATATCAGTGTGATCATACAATATTTGTCCTTTTGTGTCTGGCTTATTTCACTCAACATGATGTCTTCCATGTTCATCCATGTTGTCACATGTATCAGAACTTCATTCCTTATTACAGCTGGCTAATATTCCATTGTTATGTATAAACCACATTATGTTTATCCATTCATTGGTTGATGGACACTTGGGTTGCTTCAAATTTTAGGCAATTTTGAACAATGCAGCTATGAACATTGGTGTGAAAATATCTGTTTGAGTCTCTGCTTTCAATTCTTTTTGATATATACCTAGGAGTGGGATTGCTGACTCATGGTAGTTCTATACTTAGCTTTCTGAAGAACTGCCAAATTGTCTTCCCCAGCAGCTGTGCCATTTTACATTGCCACCAGCAATGAATGAGTGTTCCTATTTCTCCACATCCTCTCCAACACTTGTTATTTTCCATCTTTCTTTAGCAGGCATTCTAATTGGTGTGAAATGGTATCTCATTGTAGTTTTGATTTGCATTTCCTTGATGGCTAATGATGTTGAGCATCTTTTCACGAGATTTCTGGCCGTTTGTATATCTTCTCTGGAAAGATGTCTGTTCAATTCTTTTGCCCATTTTTTAAATTGGTTTGTTTGCCTTTTTGTTGTTAAGTTGAAGGATTTCTTTATATATTCTGGATATTAAACCTTTATCAGACATGTGGTTTCCAAATATTTTCTCCCATTGTGTAGGTTGTCTTTTTACTTTAGTGATAAAGTCCTTGAGGAATATTTTTTCTTTTGTTGCTTGTGTTTTGGATGTAAAGTCTAAGAAACCGTTGCCTTACACAAGGTCCTGAAATGCTTCCCTACTTTTCTTCTCGGAGTTTAAGAGTTCTGGCTCTTATATTAAGGTCTTTGATCCATTTGAGTTGGCATTTGTATATGGTGTGAGGTAGGGATCTTCCTTCTTTTATTTTGCAAATGGAGATCCAATTTTCCTAGCACCATTTGTTGAAGAGACTATTCTTTCCCAACTGAGTGGTCTTTGCCACCTTGACAAAAATGATTTGGCCATAAATGTGGGGGTTGATTTATTAGCTTTAAATTCTATTCAATTGGTCTATATGTTTGTCCTTGTGCCAGTACCATGGGTTTTGATTTCTCCTCATTTTTTAATGCAGAACTTAGTCACAAGGAATCTGGGGGAATGTAGCCTTCTAGTTGAGCACATTGCCTTCTTGAATAAAATTTTATAAGTAAGGAAAAGAGAAAGATTGGATATTTGGTAGGCTATTCGCAGTTTTGCCTCATTCACTTAGCTTTACAATGCAAGCATTTCCCCGGTCACAAACTATTCCTTATTAATATAATATTAAATGGGTGCAAAGTGTTCCAACATACCAATATATCTTAATTAATTTTACATTTACTCCATGACTCTTATAAGAGTGTTTTCAATCTAAATGACCAAGAGAGTGTCTTACTCACTACTGTATCCCAGAGTCTGGAAGTGATCCTGATATATAGTAAATGTTAAATGAATGAATTACATTCACTACTAAGCAGGATAATTTTAGCTCAACTTCATTAGACATTAGCTTACTTTAAGAAACCTCTAGGCAGATCAAGATACTAAGTTATGTTTTCTCAAAATTCTTGAACAAACATAATCTGCCAATTCTTAGAAAAATATTCCCCAATTACTTTGACTGCCTAGTAGTTATATAAAATTACAGGGGAAAAGTGATGTGAGAAATATTATTGATATTACCATCTGTATTAGTCAACTAAAGGAGTGCTGATGCAAAATACCAGAAATCTGTTGGCTTTTATAAAGGGTATTTATTTGGGGTAGAAGCTTACAGTTCCCAGGCCATAAAGCATAAGTTACTTCCCTCAATAAAGTCTGTTGCTGCATGTTGGGGCAAGATGGCTGCCAACATCTGTGAGGGTTCAGGCTTCCTGGGTTCCTCTCTTCCTGGGGCTTGTCTCTCTCCAGGTTCAGCTGCCCTGCTCTCTCCACAAGACCAGCTGTAGACTATCAGGTGACCAGCTCTGCCTCTTTCCCTGGGGCTCAATTCTCTCTGGGTTCAGCTTCTCTGCTCTTCTCTGTGCTTGCTTCCTGGACTCCAGCTAAAAACTCTCTTGTGTCTTTATGTCTTTACTTCCCCAGACTCCACATCAAAAACTCCAGCATCAAATCTCCAACTAACTTCTCTGCTCTGCCATGTAGTTTTATCACCAAGGGGGTGCGGACTCAATGTCCTACTGATGTGGCCCAATCAAAACCTTAATCATTATTTAATCAAGTAAAAGTGAAACTTCTGAAGCCAATACAATCTCATGTGCAAACTGGCCAGTTTACAAACATAATCCAATAGGTATTTTTGGAATTCATAAATATTACCAAACTACTACACCATCTTCAAAGTTAGGGGCAAAAAAGAAATGCATTGAACTACAATTTATGTCTGCACTTAGCCTGAGAGGAAACAGTGAGACTCTTAATGGACTTTTTGTGTTCCGTTCAGCACCTCTGTTCAAAATACCTGTTAAAATAGGTGGCTCAACAGTGGAAGCACTGACTTGGATTTTTAAAAAGTCCAACATCGATTTAAAATGTGATCTTTCTTTTCAGCCTTTTCTTTAGCCTGACAACTGGTGCTTATTAGGTAAACTTAAGCAAATACAGGGTACCTCATGAAGTTGTGTAGATTTTATTTTCCTAAGATGGCTCCAGTGATACCTCCCCTCCCACATGGTCTTGAACAACATTATCTTGGTCCTCCCTCATCAAGATGTAAGTTCTAATTCCTCTCCCCTTAAATGTAAGTGACATTTAGTGACTCACTTGACATATAGAATGTAGCACAAGTGATGTGCTGGGACTTCCAAAGCTAAGTCATAAGAAGCTTTGCCCCTTCCATCTGGGTTTCTTGGGATGCTCTCTTCTGCCATGCTGTGAGAAGCCCAAGCCACATGGAGAAGCCATGTGTAGGTACTCTGGCCCAGCTGAGTTCCCAGCCCAGGACCAGCATCAACTGGCAGCCGTATAAGGGAGCCAAATTGGACATCCAGCCCAGCTAAACCTTTAGATGACTACAGAGCCCAGCCGATCTCTCACTGAAACTGTATGAGATACTCTAAGTAAAAACTACCCAGCTGAAAGCAGGAAAATCTCCAGAACTATGACAGATCATAATAAAGTGATGTTTCAAGTCATTAAGTTTTGGGATGGCTTATTGCTCTTATGCAGCAATAGATAATTAGAACAAAAGCAATATAAGATCATGACCTAAAAAGAAAGAAAATGCTGCAGTTGTAGTAGATTACATCTCAAGATAGAGTTTGCAATGTGAATTCCTTGCAATGTGAGTATTTCACTTAATTTACAATAACAGAGTGCCGTTCTTTCCTATATATTCTTTTTTTTTTAATTTTTTTTATTTGTAAAATGATATATTAAAAAAAAAAGTTTTTAATATGGGGTGGGGAAGCGGGAGGGAGGTTGGGTATGTGGGAGTCTCTAATATTCTGTGTGTGACTTTGCTGTGACCTAAAACTTCTTTGAAAATTAAATTGAAATTTGGGAGACACTGGGGAATGAGATGGGGAAGGTTTCACGATACACTGGACATCCTATATATTCTTGTGCTATATTGGCATACTAATTACAGAGCAAACACAATCCTAACAGAATCATCTAGAAATAAATTATAACATTTTCCCTTTGAAATAATTGGGTCTTATTAGTGGCTCCAATCTTAATACAGAGTATGAGGATCATGTCTCCACTCAGTTGGGATTTGCATCCTAAATATTAGAACAGGAGGGGACTTTGGAGGCCGTTGGCACACCTTCTTTATATTATATTTGAAGAACTATGCCTGAGAGAGATTGAGTGATTTGCATAAGAACTCATAAATGGTTAATTGGCTGACTCTGTGATAGAACTTTGCTTTCCTGGCTCTTGGTCTAGAGCCTTATACTGCACCACATTGCCAGCCATGCGCATGTGCACAGGTACATGGGCACAAAGAGATAATTTTGCTTTAAAATTTCAGAATTCAATAATTTTAATAATATGTTACAATTTGATTTCTAGGACCAAATAACCATTTTAACTACCAGCAATTACAGTGGAGTTCTAATAAATTTCTAACAATTGGCTCTTGCAAAACAAAACAAAAGCCATCATTTGCATGGTATCAATATTTTCACTATGGTCAAATTCAAGCTACCTTTGTGATGTCATCTAACATGAATTTGAGAATTGGAAGAAATGCACAAAATCAGCTTCATGAGCTGGCGCAAGCAAGCTCTAGCACACCACTGAACACACCACTTTTAGAAAAACCAATATAAACGTATCTATTTAAAATAGAGGTATTTAAAGTGATTATTCACCTTAACAAAATTCTCCTTACAAAATGAGTCACCATACTGCTTCTTTGAAAAGATGGAACCTCTGAAGTGCATAAAAATACTATTTGGAAACATCTCAATTTACTTATAACTTATAAGAATCATTTCCAAAAGCAAAGTTTGTAGTTATTGACATGACAGTGTAGCTCACCAAATATTCCATGAGCTTCCTTAGATTTCCCAAACACACTTACATTTAGGGTGAGCTCCTGTGATGAGTTCTGGCCAATGGCTTGTGAGAGGAAGTGATGTGTCTCACTTCTGGACCAAAGCAGTTAAGGACTATTTTGTCTTGAAACAAGAGCACTGGAAGCCATAGGTTGAAATGGTGGCATCCCAAGATGAAGGAAGCCTGGATTCTTGAATTACTAAATGCAAGACAATTCTGCTGACCTTGTTCAGATTTGCAAGAACAAGACATCATGTTTTTTTCGTGTGAAACCATTGAGATTTTGGGGTTTGTTACTATAGCACAGCAGGGATTAGCTTGCTTAATAGAGTTATAGATGCAACTTCAGAACCGACTTTCTTTTCAAGGTAGTTTCCATCGATTTGAACTGATGGAAACAAGGACTTACAATCATTAGAATGAAAATGAGACAGAGGGAAATGTGGGGAAATCCTCCAACTTCTCCTTAACCAGCAACTGTTTCTGACTGTAAACTTCTGATATCTTTTCTTTTCCTTAAAATATGGAATGCTTCACAAATTTGCATGTCATCCTTGTGCAAGGGCCATGCTCATCTTCTCTGTATCCTTCCAATTTTAGTTTATGTGCTGCCGAAATGAGCACTAATATCTTTTTAATATAGAAATAATGCTTCATAGACTAGTAGGATGCATTATTTATAGCATTGATTTTCATTTGGAGGCCTAATCAGTTGAATTTATGACAATAATATATGCTTCTTTAGAATGTAAAAAGTCAATATCCTATATTAATTAATTACTGAATTTATTTATCTATTCATTAAACAACTATATCTTGAATGCTCCTGATGTTCCAGGCACTGGAGAAGGCTCTCTCATCTGTCTGCTCATTGTTCCCCGTGTCTGCTCGTCTTCTTTAGGAGGCACCAGGAACCAAACCCAGGACCTCCCATGTGGGAGGCAGGTGCCCAATTGCTTGAGCCACATCGGCTCCCTGCTTGTTGTGTCTGCTCATTGTGTCCGCTCATTGCATCAGCTTGTTGCATCAGTTCATTGAATCAGCTGATTGCATCAGCTCATCTTCTTTAGGAGACACTGGGAACCGAACTCAGGACCAGTGGGTGCCCAACTGCTTGAGCCACATCTGCTCCCCTGCCTCCCTCTTCTAAGGACCCACATGGATAATCCGGTATAATCTTTGCATCTCAAGAACCTTAACTTAAGCACATCAGTAAAGACCCTTTTGCCATGTACAGTAACATAGTCACAAGTTTTGGGGATTAGGATGTGGGCATTTTGGGGGATTAAACAGGATTCTTTCTACCTCAGAACAGAGTATAAAGCAGAAGAAAACAGCAAACAGCATTGATAAAAACCCTAAAATGGGAGGGAACTTATCTCATTGGAGAAACAGAATGAAGCCACTGTGACTAGGGTGTCAGAGCAAGGGGTCCTGCAGAAATTTGTAGACTATTTTAAAGATTTTGGTCTATGATTAATCTAAGAGCATTTGGAAAATCTCTGGTTATCAAGAAAAGATATCTGAGTGAACTTTCAAGGTTGTTTCTAGCCCTGAGGTTCTGTGGAATTTAAAAAGTGCCAATTATAATTCATAATAATACAATCTTGTACAATGGCCATAATCATAGAACCTGCTACATAGAGTTGATATGAAGACTAAAAACTGAATTCATGTAAAGCACTTTTAAGAGTGCCTGGTACATATCAAGCATTACATAAAATATTAGCTATTATTACCTTACTGTGCAAAATTCAATTTTCTTGCATTAAGAAAAGAGAAGGTCTTGTGTTATAGTTATCAAACTCTGAGGGACATTAAATGAAAGAGGAGTGAGGTGAGGTGAGCAGGAGATGAAACAGCGGCATGACAAGACTAAAAACAAAGTGGCAGGGTGGAGAGTGCAAAAAGAAAAAAATAAAGTGGCTATCTTGCTGTATTCCTTGGTGAATCTAGTTCAAATGGACAAGCCAGATTGAGTGCGTTATAGAACCAATGAAGCACAGTTTGAAAATCTCTGGGAATTCTGCGATGTTTTAGGCTGCCCTCGATGGAGCTGAAAATTGCAGTGAGCAGAATGCTGGGCCCATAGTGTATTATCAAAGGACAGGCAACCACTTATTCAAACTAAACACTTAGTGCTGTCATGCTGATGTGACAGAGAATGACACTCAGGCACAGATATGGGGCCATTTTAGTCAAGATAAATACTGCACTGTGTTACTTCTGGGTTGAAATCTGTTAAGGTGGACAGGCATTGTTTGAAACTAGCCTAGGCATGACCATTTTATGCATAACTCTAAGAAGTACTGTGCTACTAACTAGTAGTTAGGGCTTAGTTCAACATTTTTCACATTTATACTGTCTTGGATTCAGTTTGCCCAGATGCAGACACTAAGCATAGGTAGCTTGTTGAGAGGTGATCTGCCTGGCATGGGAATTTAGATGATATGGAATAGAGACAGATCACCATGCTTGGCCATTGTCTGAAAAAAAGACCCTTTAAGACACTTGAGCTCTTGTTATACGCAGGACCAGGCCTTCACGACAACTCTAAGTGGATTTTATATCAGTCCCTAAGACTGGGAAAGGTGTCATAAGGATTTTGACTGTTCCTTCTTATAAGTAACTAATTGATATTCTGATACATAGTTCTATCCCTTCGGAGGTTAGTTAATTTAAGTCAGCTTCCAGGACCTGATCAGCTATGAGAAAAAGAAGAAAACAGAATTCCTGAATCTCTTATTCCATTGATCAGAGTTTGCCCTTTGGATTCCAGCACTCTCTGAGTGTCAGCCTCTCAACCATTCCTATCCCTTCCCATTAGCTTTGCTCATTTATGGAGGCTTACCTTGGTTTGGAGCTTACTGTTGTCTTCAAGTCTCCATTTTGGTGACATATTGGCTTTGATGAGGAGCTGCTCTGTTCTTTGCACCTTAGAGGATAGGGATGTTCAGGTAGCATGAATGACCACTATGCTGTGAATCAAAGGGGATGTGGCAGAAGAAACCAAATCATACCCCTTGCTGTACAGTTTCAGCATTCTGCATTTGGAATTGGAAGGCGGCTGGAACCTGATAAGAGACAAAATAAAACAGAGATTATAGAGGGGTTGGCTTTCTGTGATAAAGTGATGGACTCTCAGATAGTTGAAAGTACTGCTTAGTAGATGCTACTAGGTGAAGCTCTCAGACCAGTGGGGACCAAAGGATGGGGCTCAGGGTTGTCAAAACAGTTCTCTAATTTGTGCACACCAATCAAGTATCCAGTAAAGATTTCTTTCCTTGCTACATATAAGCTTCGATGGTTATTGGCCTCAGATTTTCACCTGGTTATCACACTCTTCATTGCCTTTTTTTTTTTATCTTATATTTACCTTTCTAAGAATTTCAGTATCTGAATCTGGCCTTGCTCTGACTCTGCTTTTTCACAAAAACCTTGGTTCCCATGGCTCACCAAAGCTCTTCTGCTTTTTGACCCTTGTTCTGCCTGTGGTAATGATTCATTATTTGGACTTTGGTACTAATAACTTATGGTTAACTGGCTTCATCACAAGGCTTTGGTAAAATGTAGGTCTTACAAACAAGACTCGCAGTCATAAATCTAGCTTATAGACCAGTATTCCAGCCATCTAGAACATCAAAGGTGTTCAACAAATATGTGTTGAATGAATGAATACATGAGTAAAAATAGTCTTGATGCTGCTTTAATGTGCACAGAAACACACAACAGTTTTGGCAATAATCATGCATTTTAATAGCATTATCAGCCACATTAGCCTGAAAAGAGAGCATTACCGTGTGGATGTGGATATTTTTGATATGTTCAAAAATAAAGCAGAGCATATGCAAAGCAGAAAAATAATAGGTAACAGAGTCGTTTGTGAGTCAGTAAAAAAAAAAAGTTGTGACCAGATTTAATATACAAATGATAAACATTCAGTAAAACATTTTAAGGAAGTCTTAGAGACTCATAAATAGTAAAGCATAATCTATATTTAAATTGCATAACTAAGAGTGAACTTTAAGAAGTGTCAAACAAGTGGGTCAACTTGTTTGATTTATAGCTCTATACTCAGCAATGGGTATAACCAACTTCAAGATTCACAGTTTTTTTTTTTATGGCATAAGTTTGATCCTGAGAAGAGAAACAAGTGTAGGTTTATATTTTGGCACTGTTCTCATCTTAACGACAAAATCATTTCTCCTAGGGATGGAGAGGCATTTAAACATAAACACCCTTTCTTCTATGTTTTCCTGCAATTATGCTATAGCAAATATGTGGTACTGAGTGGCTGTTCCTTCTGTACCCATATCAGTTTTCACTGCTTTTTCCTTTTCTGTGCTAAATATAGACTTATCAATACGGATTTCTTGGTAGGTTTTTTGATTGATCTTATCCGATATTCAAATTTAGGGCAAAAAATCATTTGCCAAGCACCAGTATCGATCTTATATCATATTGGAAAAAACCAACTATGGCTTTTCTCTTCCAGAGGGCTGTTTTACCAAATACCAGCCTCCTCATAAGTTTTCCCCGGTGGTCTTCTGAAGAGTTTTCTTTCTTTGGGTGTAGCTCAGTCACTGATACTTTTGTCTGGAATCAGAAGTCATTCTTGTCTCCTTTGAGACAACGTGGTGGAAGAGAGCAATAGAAATAGGACCCACCTGTGAACTGTGAGCATTTTGCCCTCATGGCTGCAAGATGGCTGCAAAAGTTCCAGCATCACCTCTAGACATGAAAAAATCCAGGGACTGAAAATGAACTGACCTTCCTCTGTCTCCAAAGTCCTTTCTCTCTCTAGCTGAATTTCCTTCATGTCTTTTTGATTATAATTGAGCCACCTGCTCATGCCTAGAAGAAAAGGAAACACCACCAGAGACCTAGACCAATCAAAGCCCCTTCCGCTGGGCATGAGAGAACCAGCCTCCCCTCAAGCATGTGGCAGTGTGGAGGACAGTGGGTACTTCGGCAAAATTGGAGCTGTGTTAACAAGGAAGAAGGGACTAGCTAATGGGAAGACAATAGTCTCAGTTTAGGTTACCCCAGAAGCAGATCCTAAAACCATGTATAAATAGTTTATTTAGGAGATGAAATTGGGAAATACTGAGGAAGTAGGAGAGTGAGACAAGGAAAGGAAGGCAGCCAATAAAGGACACAGTGTAGATTAAATTATAAGTGTAGGCGACCAAAGCTTAATTCAGCTGGGAAACACTGGGAGTCAGTGTAGTCAGAGCCATCCCAGCCATGGAGCGAGGAAGCTGGAGCATTCACCTGCCGACTCCCATCCGGAAGGCCTGGAGAACGCTCTCTGCAGAGATTTGCAGGTGCTTTCAGTAAGACAGAGCCCACAGGCTATGGTGGAGCACTGGCAGGATCTGCTGTGCAAACAGCAATCTTTGCTACTGACATGAGCTGTTTAAGATTGTAATTTCATCTTCAGACTCTTAGAATAACAATGCCAGCCCCCAGACTAATCTAAAATAAATGCAATTTTCATCATATCCATGCACCTTATAAACACTAACAGTTATTCCAGGTGGGCAGCAGAGAGGTCCAGAATGAA
>JAQZBX010032559.1:0-25815 GCA_029593785.1 Cabassous unicinctus
CCGGGGCCTCCCACATGGTAAACGGGGGCTCTATCGATTGAGCCACACCCGCTTCCCGTTGTGGGGTCTTGCTGCATCAGCCTACCGCGCTGCGCGGGCCGGCCTGCCCTCACAAGGAGGCCCCTGGAAGCGAACCCGGGGCCTCCCATATGGTAGACGGGAGCTCTATCGATTGAGCCACACCCGCTTCCCTACTTGTCTCTTTAATCTCCTTCAGTCTGGAACAGGTTGAATCAGTCTCTCCTTGACTTTCCTGACTTAACATTTTAAAGATTACAAACTAATTATTTTGTAGATTGTCCCTCAGTTTGGTCTGTCATTTTCTCATGATTAGATTCAAGCTACATATCTTTGACAGGAATATCATAGAAGTAATTCTGTATTCTTCTCAATACATCCTATCAGGTGGCACACAATTTTAATGTGTCCCATTACTGATGTTGTTCACTTCGATCACTTGATTGAAGTGGTGTCTTATCAGGCTTCTCCACTATGAAGTTACTCTTCTTCCTTTTATAATAAGTATTTTATGGGAGGGTACTTAAAAAAAAAAATCTCATTCCTCATCAAACTTTTTATCTATTCATTTATTTATGTCAGTATGGACTCATAGTTTCCGATTTTTTTTCAGTAAGTTGTAATCCATTATTATCATTTACTTTGCTCAAATTACCTCAGAACTGGTCAGTGGGAGCCATTCACTCTGGCCACTGGATTCTTTTGACATGTCTACCTTATTCTTTGAGCACTCCCTTGTTTTTCAGGCACAATATGTTTCAGGCTCTTGTACTTTCTCTTCTTCAGCCCTAGAATCAGACTCTTCAAGGAACCCTGGTTCCTTTTAATGGAGAATGGCTTTTAGAATCCATGATTGGGACCCTAGGTGCGCTCATTGCTATTGAGGTGTTGCTACCTCCTCTTTATGTGGGCAGCCTGTTCACTCCACTTGGGCTCTGACTTCCCACACTGGGAAGCCTTCCTATTCAGATGCTTTCCTTACCCTGCTGAGGGTCTGGTACCCACCCCCCACCCTCACCTTGGGGCCATTATAGTGCCTTTTGCCTCATCTTATTCAGACTTAGCCTTGCTCTGTCCCACTTGCTGCTTTGGGGACTAAATTTTTCAGGAAGGGGGGGAAGATTATGACTTGGTTTTTAAATCTCTCTTCCTCTTGACACTAACTTACTTTTCATAAAAGTGTACCATAATGGAAAGAACCTAGGCTTTAAAGACACATAACTTTAACACTTTCTAATTATGTAACCTTGGGCATATTATTCTGAGCCTTGGTTTTCGTAACTGTCAAATGAGGCTAAAATGTCTATCTCATAAGTAGTTATGAAGATTAAATTGAATGCAGTAATGACTATATAATGCCCAGAGTAAGTGTTCAATAAATGGTAAAATGTTTTTTAAATTCAATACTCCTTTAAAATTTGAAGCAATCCAAATATCCAGATTGGTATCTTTCTCCTTCCTAAGAATGGAAGCCATGTTGACATATATTTTGCATGAAATGTTTAACTTTGGTATTCAAAAGGGGACTACTATTATAATACCAGGTTAGGGACTGATGAATGTCACATGGGCAAGGTGGCAGAGATGGGAATAGTATTCAAATGAATGAAGACCAAATGGAATTCAAAACTTGTAGAAAGGACTGAACAATATAGAGACTCTACAAAACTAGAAAATAATGACAGCCTGAACTGTATCATCAACATGTTTCATCTAGCCTGGCCTTGCACTTTCCTACTTACACTTTCCCCCTTTTTAAAATTCCCTCTCCCTTGTTATCACTTATACAAGATTATCTTAGGTCCTTCGTACTTCATAAAATTTTTCATGAAAAGAAACTCTCCATTCTTGAGGAGACATCTTGATCTAGGGTAAAAGCTATGGAAGATGTTTGCAGGTAACCTTCCATTAATATTCATGAGCACCTGGGTAAGTCAATCTTTACCTTTCTGTGGGCCTCAGATTTTTCATCCACAAAATAAGGAAGAATGAAGGTCATTTTAAATCTAAAATTCAGTGATATATCCTAGAGCTGTCTTTGTTTATGCAGTTGATTTGGTAGTTAGCATTTAAGTTGAAGTCATTAACTGCAAATTTTGGCTCACTTGCAGATCTAACATGAAAAGGGGGCCATATGGAACGGAAGATGACTTTGCTACCCCATCTCCAGCTAAACTGACCCGAATAGAAGAACCAAAGAGAGGTGTGTTGGTTTAGATTTCTTAGTGGGAGTTTAAAATTAGAAGTGAGTCCTGAATCTGTTAAAAGCATTAATTGCT
Source organism: Cabassous unicinctus (assembly GCA_029593785.1). NCBI lineage: Eukaryota > Metazoa > Chordata > Mammalia > Cingulata > Chlamyphoridae > Cabassous > Cabassous unicinctus. The sequence goes on from JAQZBX010032559.1 coordinate 2,298, forward strand.
CAAGAATCTTGTCCAGTTTTACTTTCTTGAATATTCTTTCATCAGACCAATATCTAGCTTGAGCTTAGACTTAGAATTAAAAGAGAAGCTGAAAGTTGTGTTCCTTAAGACAAATTTTTTTATTAGTTCATGTTTGTTGTCCTTGATATGGATGTATATTTTTATTTCAACCAATACCCATTATCTGTCTACGTATTTTGCTCATAAGAATTAACTGTGTCCTTTTAAAAAAATTTTTTCATCTCCTTATTCATATTTGGGAATTAGTGTTGCTGTATGTTCGAAAGGAGTCAGAAGAAGTCTTTGATGCCCTGATGCTCAAGACACCATCTTTGAAAGGTTTGGTGGAAGCTGTAAGTAGTATAAACTTTATAATGTCCTAAAAAATTTAAACCAAACTTGGATAAAATTCCACTGAAACAAATTTTATCAGACTAACCAAATTCCTTTGTTGTATTGGAATCTTTGAAACCTTTCCTGAGTCGTAGTGCTTTGTTTATGCCTTTATTATATCGCACATTTTATCCTGCCTTGTATGGTAGTCATTTATTTGTATATCTGTCTCTTCCAACTGACTCTTAAAACTCCTGTGCCTAACACAGTAGCTAGTAGATAGTAATCAACCAGCAAGTGTCTATTTCACGGAATTGAATGGATTTGTGATATGACCTATGAGATAGTTTAAATTGGTTAGACTTGGTTAAAGAGAGATTGCCATTTAGCAAATCATTTGGAAAAAATATTTTAATATAGTAAAATCTTGAAAACTTCATATATAAAAATAGTGACTCCACTCATGTTATGTCATCATCTTGCTGTGTGGCTCGGGGGGCCTGACAGTGCACCCACGCGCAGGGCCTGGCGGTGCACCCACATGCAGGGCCTGAGGGGCTCACCTGCTTATGGGGCCTGGCGGCATACCCATGCACGGGGCCTAGTGGTGCACCTGCTCGCAGAGCCTGGCAGCGCATGCGCCTTTTATACTTTTCTTTTCTTTTTTTTTCCCCCACCGGAAGGTCCCGGGGATCAAACCCAGGTGCCTCCATATGGGAGACAGACGCCCAATCATTTGAGCCACATCTGCCCCCCTTGCTCGTCTTCTTTAGGAGGCACTGGGAACCGAACCCGGGACCTCCCATGTGGTAGGTGGGGCACCCAACGGCTTGAGCCACATCTGCTTCCCTTTCTATTTCTTTATACTTTTCTGTACTTTACAGTTTTTCTACAATGAACTATTGAACTTTAGTATTTTATAATAAGAAAATAATAAACTGCTTGTTTAAAAAAAAAAAATAGTGACTCCAGTGATGGGACCGCCCCACCCCAATGCTTTTACCCCACCCCTCTGCTCCTCATGGTTTGGTTGAAGCCTCACAGTCACACCTTGGGCTCACTCTGCAAGTTATTAATAGTCAGAACTGTATTTTGGATTTTTATATGAGAAGTTCTACTTTCTGATCTTGTATAGAGATATACAGATATATACATACACAGATGGACAAACTGATGAGACATGCAAAGATGTATAAACATACAAGCTCTTTAAAAAACAAACAAACAGTGGTTCCTAGGTCTGTCTGCAAAATTTTGGGTTCTAGGGAATTACTGAACTTGTATCAAGATCTTATCCAAAGCATATTTGAAAAAAATTGGAGATGTAACTTGTGATGACCATAGTCTTCGTACACAGCCCCAACAAAGGGCTGAAGAGTAAAGTGACCCGAGAATTCCCTTTTGGGATCTTAGTAAGAGAGACAACGGGGAAGGGTACTGTGCTGGCTCCCCATTTTGGCCTTGCCCCTGGGTAAAATTCAAGTGGTCATCCACTTCAGTCCCCTAGCTTTGAGTTCAAAGCATGCGTATAGTTGAGTTATAAATATGTTTCCTCTGACTCCCACTGACAACTACAATGTGTTGAATTCATTTAAGAAATATTTATTATGGGCATGCTTTGTGCCAGGTACTGTTCTAAGCACTAGAGTTACAAGAGTAAGTGACACAGTGCCTAATAGAGTTTACATTCTACTTAGAAGGGTAGAGACAAAGTAAGTAAAGAAATTAATATGTACTTTTTCAGTTGTTAATAAGTATAATGAAGAAAAATAAAGCAAGGTGAGGAGACAGTAGATTATTGAGGAGCTGTTGTTTAGTCTCTCATGGGAAGCTCTCTGAGTTCACAGGTATCTCTATAGCATATTCCCTTCCCACTTGTACCACAACTAACAAGCATCAATAGCACTCTTACTTTCCAGCTGTCATTACCTTAGTCCTATGATTTTTCCTGGGTTTCTCTCTCTTACCTTGTCTTTTGATGACCCATGCATCATTTCTTAAGAATCATGGAAACTCTTGATTATGGAGAGAGAAGAGAGTGTGAAAAAAGATTGGACTTAAACTGTGCCAAACAACTCATTTACAACTCATTAAGGAATTTATTACAGTATCTTAAATCTTTTGGAGCTGGGATTTTATAAATATACAAAGTATCATTAATCAGTGATATAGAAAAGAAATGGATCTATTTTTATGATAGTACTGAGCTTGGGTTTGGTATGAAATTTATATTTGTGTTAGATTGAAAGAGATCTGAAGGTTGATCTTCTGAGACCTCATTTCTCAGTGTTGCCTTGAACTTTTCTCTTTAAATTGAGGCTAGGGCAGCAATCCCAGTTTGGGAGTAGTCTAGACAATTTCAAATAAAGCATTTGATCTGTGACCTCCCAGTAGACTGAATCAGCTGTTTGTTCTTGGAGTAGTAATTCATCTTTTCTCTTTAAAGATAGTTTCTGTGCCCTGAAAGAGAAACATGCAAAGTTTACATTGTAATGATTTCACTGTACTATAGCCCACTCATGATGATTAAGAAAAGGGGAGGGGATGAGACTGAGGAGATGCTAAGGGCCACACACCAGTGGCTGTAGCTATGTTTAGCCATGAGCCTTCATGATTTTGCAATATTCCTTACTGTTTTCTTGAGAGGCTCTATGTAGAACTGGCAAAGGTGGAGTCTTCCAGAAGTCTTCTGGACTATGGGATATTATTATTTTTTTCCTTTCCATAGTTTGATATCTAAAATCATTAACTCTTTGTGCTAGACACTCTTTAATCTTCACAACAACCCTGTGATGTGTGCAGTGAGAGGCTCACTTTATTGAGGGGAGACTGAGGATCAGAAAGGTCACGAGCTAATTAATGGATTGATTCAACTTAGATGTGTCTACTCCAGAGAGAGGCCTTTATACATTTTATGAAAAATACCCGTGACTGTATATACACTTACCTTGTCGTAGTTGTGTATATATTTTTTCCAATCACTCGGCTTATTGATATCTGTAAATTAGGGGGAACTAACACGAACTTGATTCCAGTTCCCCTCAGAGGAAGGAAGTCCCTGAAGACATGAACTGGGTCTTATTCCTATCTTAGTATAGGCAATTTTGCAAAATAGAAAGTTGAGCTTGTGTGTGTGTGTGTGTGTGTGTGTGTGTGTGTGTGTTGTGTGTGTGTATAGCCATGAAAACAACACTTTGTAATTATTTTTCTTTTCTTTTTTAGATCTCAGACAAGTATGATGTTCCCCATGACAAAATTGGAAAAATATTCAAGAAATGTAAAAAGGGGTGAGCATTGATTGGCATTTTATTTAGTACCTCTAAATAAAATTACGTTATTCACATGCATTTGTGCCAAGTCCAGAAAGTTATAGAAACATTAATGCTAGAATGTATTTCTTTCTCATTAAATTATCCACGTAAAGTTGATCTACTTTTTAAAAAACTTCTTTGTGGGGTTTTTCCTTTTTTCCTTCAAGTAAAATTTTTATTTGCTCTTCCCATGCTTGGCAACAATGAAGTGGCTCCAAATTCCAGAGCACATTATGAAATTTACTAAGAATAACAATAATAGCTATTCTATTTATTGAGCATCCATCATGAGCCAGGTACTGGATCAAGCACTTTTCATGTATTTCATTTAATTTTCATATCATCCTTCTGAGATGGGTATCATTATTTATGGCTTATAGATGAGGCAATTGAGACACAGAGAGCTTAAGAGACTTGACCAGGGTCTTGTAGCATGTTACTGGTAGAGCCATGATTCATCTTCTAAAGCCTCTAATTTTTCTACTTTATCATCCTGCCCTAGATCATATCTTGAAGTCATATAACATTGCTTCATTGTCCAAAAGTTAATATTTTCAATTCTGTTTTACTTAACTGCCTTTGCTATTTGGCATGGATAAGCAAGGTACAGTATAAGAGTTTTTTGGCTTAATTCTAAAACAAATCTTAATTGGAATTTTCTAGATGACACTAGTGGAAAGCGTTGGACTTTATAGTGGTTCATTTAAACTTTGAGGATAACTTATCACAGAAAATAATTTTTCAGGGAGCTGTAGTTTCAGATCATGTAGATTAATTTGATTAATATGCTTTCTAAAGCTGGACCAATGATGTATTCCTTCTATAATTTATTTAATTGTATTATATTAGCTACCATTTGAGTAGTTGCTGCATGCCAGAAATAACAAAAAATAAGCTAATATTTATTATCATGTGCCACACTCTTATTATAAATATTTTACTTGATTAGCTAATTTAATGCTCAAACAACCTTGTGAGATTGGCACTATTATTATCCCCGTTTTATAAGGTTGCGGAGGTTTAAATAATTTGTCTCAGTTGTCACAGCTAGTAAGTGACAGAGGTAGCTGTTTAAAAATCTGAGTCTGGCGCTAAAGCCTAGTAGGAATGAAGTGAATCTGTCTCTCTCCTTATTTAGGATACTGGTCAACATGGATGACAACATTGTGAAGCATTACTCTAATGAAGATACCTTCCAGTTGCAGATAGAGGAAGCAGGAGAATCATACAAACTCACCCTCACTGAGATCTAAAGGCATACTGGCCCACAACCCCCACTGAGTTAAATGAAGGTGTTAAATAGCTCTTATTGTTTAACAAGCTGCAGGTACACCAGTCAACCACCTTCCAAACGTGGGTAGATGTCAGTAGAAGTGTTTGGACTAAAGATAGTATTTAATATATTGCATTGGCCTTTTTCAGATGACAGAGAAATCCATATACCAATATGTTTGAATTTTCCAATACAGATATTTAGGATTAAAAGTGAAAACTTTGTTCCAAGATTTAATAGACTCTCTGGGAACCATTAGGGTATCTGTTACATTATTTATAAAAATATTGGAATACCTACCTTCTGTCTCTTCAATATTGGTGGGCCTGCTCACTAATAGAATTTGGAAAAAGCAGTAGACTTGGCTTTAAGGATTTTGTGCTCTTGCCTGCACTCATTTTAACTCTGACTGCCTCAGGTTAGAGGGCGTTGCATCTGAAGAGTAAAGGGATGAGCCCATTTCTCCCTTAAACACTAATCCTCCAATAAATGTTTACTAAAATAGGGCATGTTACTGAAATCTTCCTTTGCAACTTTCTTGGACATATCACCTGTCTTTCTTATGAAGAATTTAAATGGATTACAGTATGAAATCAGTTAAGATAAAGCTGCATTGTATATAAGTACAATATATTTTTGAAGATCTGTGCCTGTAAATGTGTACATACATGTCTTATATAAATATATAATATATAAATATGGTGACTGTGTACATATAGTGAAGATATTCAATAAGATCTACCTTAAAGACTTTCTCTAGACAAAAATTAAGTTATTTTTGATAAAGTACACCAAGCAGATAAGAGTTCTGTGTTTAGTGGAACCCACTAAAAAGCTTTCTCTATGTGTTTTCTGAAACACAAGCAATCATTCCATAGCATAGCAAAACTTTCTCAAATGACAGATTCTGTTTGCTATTGAGAATATTATTTTTTGGATTTCTGCACTGTTTAACAAATGAAGTAAAAGAAAAACACTACTACAATTCATGTCTGTTGTGTTTGCTAGTATCAGTATATTGAGTGAACAAACACAGTAATTACAACAAGCATATTGTAATTATTGTGAACCAAGCGAACAAACTCAGAATGGAGTTCTTCCTAATCTTGTTATAAGAAATGATTTTTATTTTATTATGTTTCAGAGCCTTCAAGCTTTGATTATCTTGTATGTTAACAATTCTAGAAAACATTTGTGGATTTATAAGAATATATTACTATGGCAGAGGAACATTTTGTACACATTTAAATATACAAAAATATTAAAAAGTGTAAGTGCATCACAGAAATAAAATCATGGTTATCTTTAGGTTTTGGAAACTACAATAGGTCATTTGTATAAGTAGGATTGATGGATACATCCTTATGTTAAAAATATTCTAATGATGTCTGTGAACTAAATTGCTGGTTTTCTAATAGAAGATATAATGGGACACGGGTCATATAACAATATTTTATATTTTATTTTATGAAAATGATTTTGTCTTTGTTGTTTTTAATTGTATCATCGAAGATGTATTTTAAACCAAAGGGATTAAATTTTATATGTCTATTTCGTAAGATGTCTTTCTTGTGTTATTCAATTTGACTTTATCATTTCATTAGTCAGTGAAGCAAAATTTTGGGATCTTAAAATATTAGAGCTGAAAAGAATCTTCTCAGTACTTTCTACTTGTTTCTCAACATGTATACTTAGGTCTTTTCCCTCGTGTTAATTTTTCCTTACAAGGGTCTGAAATGATCCAAGTAATAATTGTTAAGTAAGGGAGTCCTGAATACTTTCTCAGCTATTACCAAATTTGAACCACTAAAGCTAAAATAGTAGTTAAGGTTTTCAGACCTAAAATCTTAGTGTTCTTAATTTTTAAAAGCTAAGCAGATGATGTTTAGTTTAGAATATTCCAATAATGTTTAAATTAATCAGAATTTCTAAATTAAACAGCTGTTCTGAGCATGTTCAGATAAACCAGGGCCTAAATGTGATATATTTTTTTGATTCTGGGACCTCGTATGTGGGAGCTGGCGCTCGACCAGTGAGCCATATCGTCTCCCCTGAGTTGGTTTTTGGTTTGGTTTGGTTTGGTTTTTTACTTTACTATTTTTTTTATTAGAGAAGTTGAGGGATAAAAGAAAAATCATGCAGAAAATACAGCGATTCCATATACCAACCTATTATTAACACCTTGCATTAGTGTGGTACATTTGTTACTGATGAAAAAACGTTTTTATAATTATGCTATTAACTATAGTCCATGGTTTACATTAGGGTTCACTGTGTTGTACAGTACTATGTTTGATTGTTTTTTAAAACAAATCAATTTTATTGATACATATTAATAAAGCATACAATTCATCCAAAGTGTATAATCAGTGGTATTTGGTGTAATCACATAGTTGTGCATTCATCACTTCAATCATTATTAGCACATTTTTATGCTGTAATGCGTATGTGGGAGCCAGCGCTCAACCAGTGAGCCACATCAGCTCCCTTGAGTTGGTTTTTCCATTTGTTTGCTTGTTTGTTTGTTTTTGTTTTTAGGAGACACTGGGGCCCAAACCCGGACATCCCACGTGGGAAGCAGGAGCTCAACTGCTTGAGCCACATCCACTCCTCTAAAATATATTTTTTAATGAATACAAGATCAAATTAATGAAGTAAACTCTCTGATAGATTTCCTAGGACATCTATGCATTTTTCACTCTGATCCTTGGATCAAAAGGCAAGAATCCTTACCAACATACTTAGTCCCTGATCATTTCATGGCTTCAGAGTCTTAGCTTAGCATCGGAAGCCCTATAGGATCTGGCCCATCTATTCTCTTTGAACCTTTCCTCTCAGGGCTTTCCATACTCTACCTTTTACTAGGGCTCCATGAAGCTACTTGGGATTCCCTAATATTCCTTAGCTTTCTATACACTGTACTTCTTTTCTCCCTTTGTCACTTAGTTCTTTCTTCTGCCTTAAAACTTGGCTTTCCCCTGGAGACAACAAACTTTTCCCGATCTCCCCAGTGGAATTATCCTTGGTTTCTTCAGCACGCAATGCTCCCTCTCTCATAGCACTTGCTTTTCTATATTGTAATTTGAAATTTGCCAGTCCTCCTCACAATCTCTGATTTCTTTGAGAAAAGGTTTGATGTCTTAGCTTTGGATCTCTGGCACCCAGTCCAATGCTAGTTACATAGAATATGCCCAAAATTTGTTATTTGTAAGACAGCAAGGAGTTTTTTTGGAAGTTATGAGCTCAGAATTTAGCCTGGATTGGACATGGACCAGTAGTCCACCAAGTGGGGCCAGGAGATTGGGATTGTCTATTCAACAGGTTGACAATCAGTAAAGCAGAAGACTCTAAGAGACAATGGGACTCTAGAAAATGTGGCTTCAAGGAGAAGACCCAATCTTATTAGGAAGGAGTATCAGGAGAAGAATGAATGGAGCACCTGAAAGTGTATGGCTAGCTGGACCTCACTTGGTATAACTGTTTACAAAGTGCTCTCACATTCATTAGTTCATTTACCCTATGAAGGAAGCATTGTATTATTTTGTATTATATTATTTTCACCAAATAGTACCAAAATTTTCATCTCACTTTACAATTAGTAAATGCTGTAGCCAGGCTTTAAACCCAGGACTTCTGATTCCTTCTCCAGTGCTCTTTCCAGTTGTCCCAACGGGATACAGAATAGCAATAGGTATATAAATTATTTCTTCTGTGTTCAAGTCTCATATATCTTAAAAAACGACTTCCTTAATTCTCAACCCTTATAGCCATTACCCCCACTCAAATAATCTTTTCACTAGAGCTTGTTTCATTTATTTTATTATAAATGTAACACATGCTAAGAAAAAAAAATTAAGCCATTATAATGAATTTTGGAACCTCATGAGGTGATTTCTCTGAAGAAAATGTTTCCTACCGCTGCAATCCCACTCCCCAGAGGTGTAAACATTAAACATTTCTTGAAGGCTTCCCAGGAATCCTTTATGCAAATTCAGGCATATTATCCATACTGTTTTGTAAATAGGGCCATATTAGTCATACTGTTTTTTGTTAATGATTTCATTTATCAATATCCTTTAGACATTTGTTCATTGTAATGACTGTATTGTATTCCTTTATATAGACATTTAATCAGTGCTCCACTGATGGACATTTAGGACAAGGTTTTTTTTGTTTTAATTTTATTTTTTAAAGATACTTAGATTATACAAATGTCACATTAAAAATACAGGGGATTCCCATATATCCTGCTCCCCACACCTCCCATATTTTCCCACATTAACAACATCCTTCATTAGTGAGGTACATTCATTGCAATTGATGAGCACATTTTGGAACATTGCCACTAAGCGTGGACTAAAGTTTATCCTCTCTCCCACCCAATTCTGTAGGTTATGGCAAGATTTATAATATAGGCCAAGTTTTTGCTGTTTCAAGCATTACTGCAGAACACATGCTTGTACATCTTCCCTTAGAATCATAAGGTGAATTCTTAGCAGAAGAAATCTGAGTCAAAGAATGTTTAGTTGATATTTTATAGATACTGCGAAATTGCCATCCAAAGAGAACCAATTTATATTCCTACCAATTGAATATGAGAGAGCTTGCTTCTGGATATCTTATCAACACTTGTATCTTACTGCTTTGGTTTGCACTTCTCTTGAGTAAAGCTGAACTAAATTTCATGTTTATTGGCCATTTGTACTTCATTTTTGTGAACTGTGTGTTTATATCCTTGAAAGAATAATCTCTTTATTGTTCTACTTTCTCACTTCTTATGTACTTCAATCCACTGCAGTCTGACTTCTATTCCTACCATACTATTTACTGAGCTAATTTACTGAGCTGTTGGATACAACATAATTCTTAATCCTCCCAAGAATCAAATGAAATGGAGGATATTGCCCTCTTTTCACAGATAAGACTCATAGAGGCTCAGAAGATCATACTGCTAAAAAGAAACAGAAGTATGACTGACTCCAAACTTTCTTTCCACTATCACATGCTATTTCTGCTGAAAGTGCTCTTTCCAAGGTTATCAATCATCTCCTGATTGCTAAATTGCCTAATAGCGAATTGCTTACCTTTATATCCCCTAGGGCACTTGACATTAATGATACACTTGTCACAAAAGCCAAAGTAATTTAAAAGGTTATCAGCTAGAAGATTGCAAGTATAAGAAACTATTCAAACTGGTTTAAACAATAAAGGAAACATCCTGCTTTCATAACTGAAAAGTTGAAAGATGGCGAAATTAATCCTGGAGCCAACAACCTAGTTTCTTATTCTCTTCTTTGGGTGGGCTTCATCTTCTTGCTCTTCTTGTGGTCCAGAATGATTGCCAACAGCCCTGCACCAATCAGTGTTGGAGTGAGATGCTCCAGGAGTCTGTCTTCCCACAGAAACTTTGAACAACCAGCAAGAACTGGCAGAGACATCTTTTTCAAAACTCCAAAAAACAGTTGAAGGATTTCAGTAACAGGGCAAGAGCCAAATCAAGAAAAATGCAACTTAAGGGTGGGAGGTTCTTGTGGCACCCTGGCTAGTCACCTCCATCCCCTCACTGGGTCAGCAAGGAGCTGGCCCACACTCCCGGTGTAGGTCCCTTTTCCTAATTCCAGAAGGAGCAGAGTAACCATCATGCATATACTGAGAGGATGTATATCTGGCACATTCTCTCTGGTTGATAGCCTGAAAGACTGAACCAAGACACTGTTTTCAGGCGTGTTGTCCCAGAACTTGCCCTGTGTGTAGAAGGCAACTCACAGAGTTCTCATACAGAACACTATGGGAGAGCAGTCAAGTTCTGGATGCCTGGGACAAGGGATTGCTGGCTTTGAGATAAACAGTATAGTGCCTGGGACCTTGAGGGAACTGTTTCCTAGGGAAAGGGAACATGTATATCTGTGGATCCATTCCCAGGGCCCCATGACCATGCCCAAAACAAGAAGCATGCAAAAAAGGATCTGGGAGGCCCCTACAATTTGGCCTTGAGTTATTCTCTAAACTCATTTTATGGAAAAGCCCTGAAGCAGAGAACTCCCATAAGTCAATTGGCAAAAACTTGGAAATTTTTTTTTCTCTCTTTTTTTAATTTAATTTTATTTTTTCGGTTAGCTCCTGGCATTCAAGGAAAGCTCTGTCATAACACTAGCTATATACAACCTTAAGGACTAGATACCTTAGAGTCTAAATTCCAGCAAGTATACATTAAACTATCAAATTGTACAGGTTTCAGCAAAAGATTACAAAACATACAAAGAAACAGGAAGTGATTGCTCAGGCAAAGGAGAAGATTAAAGCATTAGAAACCATCAGTGAGGAGGACCAGACCTGGGGCATATCAAAGACTTTTTAAAAATGGTCCTAAATAAGCTAAAGGAAAACATAGACAAAGAACTAAAGGAAATCAGGAAAATGATAGATGAATATAAAGAGAATATCAATAGAGAGATGGAAATTATGAAAAATATCCAAACAGAGCTGAAGACCACAGTAACAAATTAAAATTTTCCTAGAGGAGTTCAACAGAAAATTGGAGCTGGTAGAACAAAAAGTCAGTGAACTTGAAGGTAAGACAGTTGGAATCATCCAGTCTGAGGAGCAGAAGGAAGAAACAGTGAAGAAAAGTGAACACCAATATATACATTCAGCAAGTCCCAGAAGGAAAAGAGAGAATGGGAGAGAGAGAATATTCAAAGAAATAATGGTTGAAAACATCCCTAATTTAATGAAAGACATGAACATTCACATCCAAGATGCTCAACGAACTCCAAACAGGATAAACCCAAATAGACCCACACTGCAGCACATTGTACTCAAACTGTCAAATGCTAAGGATAAAGAGAGAATTCTGAAAGCTGCAAGAGAGAAGCAACATGTCACATGCAAGAGAGCCTCAATGAGAGTAAGTGCCAATTTCTCACAGGAAAACATGGAGGAAAAAGGCAGTGGGATGACATATTTGAAGTGCTGAAAACAAAACTTACCAACCAAGAATTCTATATCCAGCAAAACTGTCTTTCAAAAATGAGGGAGAGATTAAGACATTCCCAGAGAAACAAAAGCTAAGAGAGTTCATCACCATTAGATCAACTCTACAGAGATGCTAAAGAGACTTCTGCAGGTTAAAAGGAAAGGACAATAGAAAATAGATTGAAGGGAGCAGATGTGGCTCAAGCAGTTGGGCACCTGCCTCCCACATAGGAGGTCCCAGGTTTGGTTCCCAGTGCCTCCTAAAGTGTCGGCGTGACTTTCCGCAGGCTCTGCTGCTGATCGCCGACCACCGCTGACCACCGCCGCCTGCCGCCGCCACCGATCGCCACCCCCGGGGTACTTCCCTTGGCAATCAGGCGGTCGGGGGACGAAGGGAGGTGGGTTGTGGCCCACCGGACTCAGGCGTCCATGAGCACAGCGAGCCAAAGGCCGGGGTCTGCGTCTCGAGCCGCAGACAAGAGTGGGGAGACGGACACTTCCCGGTTACCAGCAGACGATGAGTAACGATTACGGAGACTACCACACACTCCGGAGACTAGGCTGGGCTTCCAAGTCTAACTTTATTAGGCGGGCTCTGATATTTATAAAGAGCGGGAGGGGTGGAGTGAAACGGGGGAAGGGTAAGGCATACTGGGCGGATTCTGATTGGTTGGGATGGGTTTATGTCCATGTAAGGTATATGCTAGAAAGGGGGTGGTGCCGAGCTGCGGTGGCCATCTTGAAGCACACGGCAAGGAGAGATTGCTACAGATGTCGGCAGCCATCTGCGGTAGCTGCAGAGGCGTCCGCTCCTGATTGGTTGCGGCATTCGGCGCCAAAACGGTGTCCACGCCTCGGTTTTCTTGGGCAGCGCGCTTAGAGCCTCTGTACTGCCTTCGCCCCCCCCTTACACCCTCTCCCACACTAAAGAAGACCAGCAGACACTGCAACCAGTAGACACTGTGCCGCAATGAGCAGATGCTGCAATGAGCAGACGCTGCAACCAGTTATATACATCATCTGTTGAAGTACTATATGGCTATACCATTTGAGGTTTCATGATGTTAAAAGCAAATGTTAACATATGGGTAATAAAAGCCACTATGGGGAAGTGGATGTGGCTCAAGTGATTGGGCTCCCATCTACCATATAGGAGGTCCAGGGTTTGATTCCTGGGGCCTCCTGGTGAAAAGCAAGCTGGCCTGCCTGGAGTGCTGGCCCATGCGGAGAGCTGGCACAGCAAGATGATGCAAAAACAACGAGACACAGAAGAGAGACAATAGGAAACACAGCAGATCAGGGAGCTGAGGTGGCACAAGAGATTGAGCAGCCTTTCTCCGCTCCGGAAGGTCCCAGGATCGGTTCCTGGTGCAGCCTAGAGAGAAGACAAGCAGACACAGGAGAACACACAGAGAGCAGACAGTGAGCACAAAACAATGAGGGGAGAGAGGGGAGAAATAAGTAAATAAATCTTAAAAAAAAATAAAAGCCACTATGTTTGACTTAGTTTTCCATTGCTGAGAGTCATGTTGGAGATTTTTGGCCAATCTTTGTTATGTTTCCAGAAAGAAATAATTTTTATGAGCTTGAGGGAAGCCAGTGGTATTAATAACAAGATGAATTTAAAAATGAGTCTCAGACTTGCCCCTTTTGGCAAATACTTTTTTCTCTATATCTGTTAATAAAGACCGTCAGAAACAGTTTGCATTCATCTGGCAGGGCCAACAATACACGTTCACTCTCTTGCCTACCTCAGTGCTAAATCAACTCTCCAGCCCTCTGTTATAGTCTATTCTGTAGGGACCTTGACCAGCTTTCCATTCCACAGGACATCAAGTCAGTCCATTCCATTGATGCTATTATGCTGAAAGGATCTTGTAAGCAAAGAAATAGCAATTTCCATAGACATGTTAGTAACATACATGTGTGCCAGAAGGTAGAAAATAAATCCCACAAAAATTCAGTCATCTGGGGCATGTCAAGATATCTCTTCCAGGGTGAAGGACAAGTTGTTGCTTGGCCCCTCAACTTCCTTCCTCCGCCTTCCCCAGGCCTCCTTAACCTGCTTTTTTTTTTTTTCCAAGATGTGGTAGGTTGAAATATGTACCCTAAAAACCACACGTTCTTAATCTGCATTCCTGTGGTTGTGAACTCATTGTGAAAAGGATCTCTTGAATGAGAGGGGGCCTTAATATGATTACTGGACTCCTTTATAAGCAGACGAAATTCAGACATAGAGAGAGAAAGCCACAGGGAGGAGTCAGAAGTAAGTGGAACCCAGAAGAGAATGGAGAGAACATCATGATGTGATGGGAAAGCCAAGGAACCCAAGGATTGCTGTCCATACAGAATGCTACCTACCTGAGAGGAAGCAAACTTTTCAGCCTCTGAAACCATGAAACAATCAACCCCCATTGTTTAGGCCAATCCATTGTGTGGTGTTTGTCATGGCAGCCTGAATACTAAGATAATAGCACTTAACAATTTCTAAACTGCTATATATTTTACTTGATTATTATACATATTGTTTATTGTTTGCCTTCCCTTGCTAGAATGTACCCTCCACAAAAACAAGTTTTTTTTCAGATTCATTTACTTATGAGTCCCGGATACTGAGAAAACTGGCACCTTATAGACACTTGTGTTGGATATCGTATATTCGCCCCTCCAGATCCACTCTCCATCCTCTGCACCCTGCTCTCCTTCCCAGGAGGTGGACCCACATGGACTGCATCAACCTGTATGGGCTTGGCTGGAGATTTGAGGTAAGGAAGAGTGAGGCCAGGGTATTCATTCCCTAGCTTACCTACAGGTCACCTCAAGCTGGCTCCTCTCCTGAAGCCCACTGTTCCTCTCAAGCTGGCCTCCTCTACACAACTCTTTCCCTCCAGGTATGGCAACCATGTCCTCACTCCTTCAAGGCTTAGTTGCTACTTGCTGGTGGTTATGAGACTCACCCTTTAGATTCCCCTACATTTTCATGTTGGTAAATAGTCCTTTATAAATAATCCCTTCTTGAATTATCCTATTTTGAGTGTGCCATCTATTTCCTTTTGAGGTCCTCATTGATACAGTGGTCAATAAGCTTTCACTGAATGAGTGAATGAATCATTCAACCATGCCATCAAATGTTTATGACATGAATAGATTGCAGCCACTGAAAGATCGATGGACTTTCTGAATTTCGACTCTTCTCTCCTGAATATTCTCTTGTATGTTGCCGCTGAAGAGGAATTCTGCCAGTCTTTTTTCCAAGTTATAAAATGCTGAGGAAAGCTATTAAACAGCCTTTTAGGAGAGTAATGAATTCAGTGGGTGAGTGCTCCCTCAAGTGATTAGGAAAGAAAATTTGGTTTTCCTTCCCTGAAATTTTTTCAGTGTTCCCAACTGGCGTACACCTGGTGTCCAGGTTCAACGGAAGTATGCATACTTGAAGGACGATAATTTCAGAGATCTAAGTGGGCTTTAATTCAGTTCATGATTTTCCTGTTACTCCTTACAGAAAATTAAGTCCAGAGCCCAGGGAAACCATTTCACACATGAGTACACACCAGCCCCTGTGCTCAGGAATCACCCAAGGCCATACATCAAGTTGCACAGTTGCATCATGATTATCTCTTGATTCATTCCATGACCTAGTTCCTTTGCCCTACTGGAAAACACACACACACTTGCTTAATTTTCAGGAAAACATGAAATGATAAAAACTAAATGAAATAAAAGTTGTTTTTCACTCTCTATTACCGTTGAAGATTATTTTTTTTCTTTTTTTGTGTGTGTCTTACCATATGTCAAGACCCAACTGTTCATCATGGACTTACTGTATGAGAAAATGCTTAATAGCAACAGCCCGCCGACTTGTTTATAAGATGCTCTGTGGGGATGAGGCATGACCCCTTCTAGTCCTGAAAACTTATCAGGGAGTTTATCTCAGAGATTGCTCTTGTGAGGAGGATGAGAGAAAAGTGTAGAGAGAGTGGTGTGAACATTTTATCCATTGGAATAAATATAGATCTTTAAAATGTTTCCCACAGGAACGCAGATTAGCTCTCTTACAGGCCTGAGGAGCTTGAGCACAGGCTGAGTGCCTGCAAGAACCAACCTGTCCTCCATCCCTGACTGCATATCCAAACTCAAGGTCAAAGAGTGCTCCCATCCCTCCTTAGTGCCCAGGGGTTTCCCTACTCCCAAGGTGGGCTCTGTGAGTTTGCACAGACCTTGGGCTCAGTCCTGCATGTGGGGTGGCCCAGGGTAGAAGCCTACTTTCCTACAGCCCCCAGAGGCCGGCCAGCTCTTCCTGCTACAGTTCCCCTTCTCCTGAGGCCCGCATTTCCCCCACTCCCAGGAAGTTGGATTTTCCTCTGACCTAACTCTCACAATTTCCACCGGGCCAAATGTGGCAGTGGACTCCTTGCCCCGTCACTGCAGATGGAGCGCAAGGCTAGCCGGGCAGCTGGCTGGCTGGCCCAGTTACCAGGTGCCCACACGGAGGCACTTCATCTCTGTTTGCATGGCTGGTGGTGATAAGAGTGAGCAAACACTGCAGTCCACACAGGCTGGGGGCTGTGGCTCCACAGCAATCAGTAGCCCCTCCCCAGCCAGTCCCTGGGGGGAAACCAAGAGAGAGGAGAAACCCACCTTAAGTTTGCTCACTTGTCAGTTCTGCCATGGATTCTCGAAGCAATGCTGTGAGTTGGGAAGGGCAGGGCTCAACAGGGTAAGGGTCATTACCTCCATTTTACAAAGAAGCAAACAGGCTCGGGGAGGCACAGTGACTTGCTCCACATCACAGTGCAAGGGTCAGAGCCCACTGTCTTTCCACTATCCCAGAGCCTAGCATCCTACCTGGACCCAGGAAATGCTTGGTATGGGTTGTCTGGAGATAGCAGCACCCTTTCCAGTTTCTACTCCACTCCTGATAGCAATCCCCCTTTTTTCCTCATTTTTATTCTTTTGGAGTCAGTTCTCAAAGCAGGGGTGTCCAGTTCAATAGAAGCCAGCCTGCAGAGGCCCGGGCTGGCCTGCTGCTTTCATTCCAGCTTCCTCAGGGTTGGGAGGGGGTGGTTCAGGGGGCACCTCGTGACTCCCCCAGCCCAGATTTCCACGGCTTCCGGAGCCATGTCCAGGCACCTTTCAGAGGATGGGAGGGGGTTGGGGAGTGGGAAGGAAGCAGAGTGTGCGGTGGCTCTGGGCAAGGTGACATTACCCTTTGGAGGCCCAGAGGCCCCGTGCCCTGCTGGCATCTGGGGCTGGCTGGACACTGACGCAAGCCCAGGTGGAGGAGTCTGTGAGAGAGGTCACTGCAGCAGCAGCTGAGGAATGAACAGACTTCAGAAAAGCCTGGCTACGGAGGGGTCCTGACCACTGGGCAGAGAAAGGATATAAATTGGGAGGCCCAGTGGTCAGGTTGCCCCACACTGGGCAAGGCTGGCCAGAGGCATGGGTCAATACTTCAAAAGCCATGGGGCAGCAAGGCCAAGGCAGTCTTGTCCAGTAGGGCAGCACAAGGAAGGACAGCTCATCCAGGCCACCCAAACCTGGGGTCCTAGATGGGAAGAGGGGAAGGAGAGGGGAGGTCCCCCTCTCCGTCCCTTCCCTTTCTGCCACTGTCTCCTGGGCCTTCCAGCTCTCCAGCTCCACGTTCCTCCTTCGTGTCTCTGTGCTCACCCGCTTTTACTTCTGTCTTTTCGTGCATTCTTTCTCCTCCTTGATGATGTGGCTGACCCCCTGCCAGGGGTGTAGGTGCCAGCTGTAGCTGGAAAGAGAGCGCTGAGCTTTTGGGGAAAAAATAAAACCCACAATGAGGTACCATTCACACCCACCAGAATGGCTACTATGTAAAAAAAAAAAAAAAAGAAAAAGTAAAAGGGAGGGAAGGAGGGAGGGAGAGAGGGAGGGAGGGAGGAAGGAAGGAAGAAAATTACCATTATTGGAGAGGATGTGGAGAAATAGGAACACTCATTCATTGCTGGTGGGAATCCAAATGGGGCAGCTCTTGTGGAAGGCAGTTTGGCTGTTCCTCAGGAAGCTAAGTATAGAATTACCATATGACCCAGCAATCCTACTACTAAGTATATACCCAGAATAGAAATCAGGGGCTCGAACAGGTATCAGCACACCGATGTTCATAGTGGCATTATTCACGACTGCCAAAAGATGGAAGCATCCCGAGTGTCCATCAGTCAATGAATGGATAAACAAAATGTGGTATAGACATACAATGGAAGATTATTCAGCCATACAAAGGATCAAAGTTCTGATACATGCAGCAACATGGATGAACCTTGAAGACATCATGTTCCGTGAAATAAGCTAAACACAAAAGGACAAATATTGTATGATCTCCCTCATATGAACTAATTACAATAAGCAAACTCATAGAGTCAGAATCTAGAATATAGGTTACCAGGCACCCGGGTGGGGGTAGGGAATGGAGCGATAATGTTTCAATTGTACAGAGTTTCTCTTTAGAATGAAGTTTTGGTAACGCATGATGGTGATGGTAGCGCAACATTGCGAATGTAATTAACAGCACTGAAATATATATTTGAATGTGGTTAAACAGGTGAATTTTGGGTTATATATATATATGTTACTAGAATAAAAAATTTAAGATAAAAAGAAAATTTATAGGATTGCAAAACACAGTGAGCCCTAATGTGAACCATAGACTATAGTTAATAATTCAACTACAAAAAAGTTATTTCGTCAATTGCAATAAATGTACCACACTAACGGGGGATGTTAATAGTAGGGTGGTATATGGGAACACTGTATTTTCCGCCATGATTTTTCTGTAAACTTATAACTTCTCTAATAAAAAAGGTAAAATGGACAAAAGATAGGAGATATTTCACTAAAGAGGATCTATAGGTGGCAAATAAGCAGTTGAAAATATGTTCAAAATCATTATCCATTAGGAAAATATAAATTAAAGCCATAATGACAATGGGAAGTTAAGCCTTAAAATGTACAGAGTTCCCATTTGGAACGATGGAAATGTTTTGGTAATGGATGGTAGTTATGGTGGTACAACATTGTGAACGTAATTAATGGCACTGAAATATATATATGAATGTGGTTAAAAGGAAAACATTAGTTTGTACATATGGTAAGAGAATAAAATTTTTTAAAAAAAATCCATTTAAAAAACACACAATGAAATATCCCTATGTATCTATCAAATAAAAACCAATGGCAACACCAAATGATGCTGTTGAGTATATGGAGAAACTGGATCCCACTTGTTGCTGATGGGCACAGCCACTGTAGAAAGCAGTTTAGCAGTTTCTCTGAAAAAAAAACAAACACACAACACCATGCAAGTACCATACATCCCAGCAACTGCCCTCTTGGGCATTCATCGCAGAGAAATCAAAACTTATGTTCACCCAAATACCTGAACAGGAATGTATATAGTAGCTTTATTCATAACAGCCAAAACATGGAAACAATCCAGATATCTCTACCAGCATTTACATGGATGAAGAAATTATGGAATACTACTCTGCAATAAAAGGAAAGAACTATTGACATACAAAAAACATGGCTGAATCTCAAAATAATGATGGTGCGCAAAGAAGCCAGGATAAAAAAGAATAACTATTATATGATTCCATTTATACACTACTCTAGAAAATGCAGGTTGATCTACAGTCCAGAAAGCAGATCAGTGGTTGCTTGAGGTTTCCGGGGCAGAGCAGGGAGGGACAGGAAGGAAGGAAGACAGAGGAGCACAAGGAAACTTTTGGGGGTGATGAATGTCTTCATTATCTTGAGGGCGATGATAGTTTTGCGGGGTATATACCTATTTCTTTTGTTGTTGTTGTTCATTTTTCTTATTTAATTTTTTTCTTTGTTTTATATACCTATTTCAAAACGTATCAAATTGCACCTTTTTGACAGAGGCAGTTTATTGTATATGAATCATATCTCAATCAAGCTGTTTTTTAAAAAAATGTTTAAAATTACCCGGCTGGCCTCATTTCCCCACAGTTGCATCTGCCTTCATCACATTTCAGTGATGACGACTCTCACTGAGAAAGCTGCCCAGGCCCCAGCAGGCCACTTTCCCCTGAGGCCTCGGCAGCACGGGAGCCTCACAGTTCTGTAGCTGTCTCTGGGCCTCGGCTCTCCTGGGCTGGGCCCTCTGCTTTTGCCCATTTAACCCCTACTCACCCTTCGGCTTAGCCAGCACACCCTGAGGGTGGGCAGATGGCCTTCCCTGGGCTCCGGCAGCCCCACTCCTGCTCCATCAGGGCGCTGGCTCCCTGTTGTACTGGAATCTTCCATCTACACCACTGCCCGGGGCCAGGAGCAGGTGAGCTCTAGGATAGCAGCGCTAGGCCTCCTTCTCAGGGATCTGGGAAGCGCCTTGCAAGGAGCCCAGCTTAGAAGTCTGCTGGTTGAAACAAATTCAACAAAAAAACATCTGGAAACTACCCAAATGGTCAATAGCCAGGGACTGAGTAGGCAACCAGAGGCATAATTTGACAGCAATGCTTTGTGGTCAGACAGCAAGAAGGCTTGGTAACATCTTGGACAAGGTAAAAGGAAGTGAAGAAGGCAGAAAACAGAGCAACTTGCTGCGCCTGGACGGGGCTAGTTGCGAACCGGTCAGTGTGTAGCCCTCATAAGTGACCTGCGTCCCGCTTAGTGGACGCCCTCCGGACACACCGCCACGGCCCCACAGAGGCCTGAGACCCACTGAGGAAGGGAGGCTCTGGCAGCAGAGCTTGTGCCCCTCGGGCTCTTCTCTCTTTTCGGTGCCTCTGTGCCAGTTTCCCTGTCTGTTTCCTTCCTATGGCCAGTGCCTGCCTCGCCCTTTCTCTAATTCTGTCTCTGCATCTTTGCCCAGCTCTCCCTGGCTCTGTCTCTCTCCTCTGAGAGCCTCTGCCCACGGGCGTGGAAGGCCAGAGAGTTATTTGAGAGGCCCCACACCCACCAGGCCCTCCCTCCACCGACGCTTCCTCTCTGCCTGTCTTCATTCCAGCCGCGTTGCCAGAAAGGCCGGTGCCTGGAGAAGCCCAGGGTCGGAGCCAAGAGGAGGGAGAGGGCTGCGGCCGGGCCTCTGGCACGTCCAGGGGCGTGTGCTGCCTTCCTGGGGCCTGGCAGCCAGGAGGGCCCGGCCGGTGGTGTCGGCCCAGCCAACAGCCTGCAGCTGGCACGACGCGGTGCCCTTTCCCCCACTCCCAGCTCTGGTGTCCAGATGATTCCTGGCACCCAGAGTCCACAGGAGTCGCATGCCGCTGGCACCAGGATTTCCCACACATTCCCTGCATTCCCGCCTTGATCTGGGCTTGGAGGGCCTCACCGGGCTACAGGGAGGGTGCCTCTCACCCCTGAGGAGTGTGGGGCAGGCACTCAGGCCCAGTGGCTGGGTCTGAGCTTCAGGCTGAGGCCTGCAGGGCCGGGGAGTCGACCTGTCCTCCACGGTGGGGAGACAAACAGGCCCCAGAGCTCACAGGCCCCAAGCCCTGTCCCGTCAGTGCCTGGCGGGCCCACCCTTAGGAGCCGCCCCGCTAGAAGGTGAGTGAGCCTAAAGGAGCATTCGTCAGTGACCCACTTAGATGCAGGGGCCTGAGGTTGGGGTCCTCCCAGGACCAGAGCCTCTTCTGCTTCCGGGCATGCTGGGGCTGAGGCCCGTGGTTCTCTAACTTCTGTCATCCTGCCTTTCATCCCCACAGCTGCGACCCCAGGCCCGGTTCTGGGGCTGCCTCCAGCCAAGTGCCCCAGCTCCCCACTGGGCCCTGAACCCCCACTCCTCACACACACCCAGACACCAATTCTCAGGACAAATGGTGACAAACATGCTCCCCACTTTTCTCTCTGCAGCCCTCCCATGTTCGATCCCTTAGGGAAGGAATATTTTGGTCACATCCATTTTACAAATGTGGAAACTGAGGCAGGCCCACGTGGGCAGATGACTTGCCCCAGGTTCCATGGCCAGGAAGTGGTGAGTCTGGACCTCTAGCCCAGGGGCTGGGCTCACTGTCTCCCCCTACCCATCTCCCTGCCCCAGTCAAGTCCCTCGATGGCGTTCCCAAACCTGCAGGGTCAAGCCCGGGCTCCTCAGCCCAGCACTGGGGGGCCCTATGGCTCCACCCTCCAGCTCCACAACCTCAGACGGGCAGCGTTGTTTCCTCTATGCTGTGCCTCCCCGTCCCAACCTTGGGCTGGGGGCTCCTGTGACTGCCTCCAAAGCCCATACAATCCTTTGCCTCTGGCGGGGATGTGCCCTCCCCCCGCCTCAAGGCCAGGGCTGTGCTATGGGGTTCCAGAGGGTGATCCCAGGGAGGGACAGGCATGTCCTGCCAGGCAGAGGTGTGTGTTAGGGGAGGGGTGGAGCCCCGCCAGCCTGAGAGGGCCCTGAGCCCCCCATGGCGTGGGGGTGGCCCTGGCCACTAAGCCCCAACCATGGGGCCGGGTCCCTTTCATCTGCTGATTTAGCCCTCTCATCAGTTTCCAAGTTGGAGGCCATTTCATACATGATGACAAGCCCAGAGGACAAGAGGCTTTCCCAGAGAGAAAGGCGCATGTCTGCTGGACTCTGAGCCCAGGCAGAGTCCACTGCACCCCATGGGGCAGAGATGGAGAAACCGAGGCACAGAGCGGCAAGAGACTTGCTGAACGTTAATGCCAGACACACTGGACCCTGCCTGGACCAGGCCTCGATCCTCTGCTACCTGCCTCCAGGGCAGGAGAAGCCACTTTTCAAGAGGAGCACAAGGGCCCCATCCACTGGCTGCCACCACCAACCCCCAACTCTGCCTTCATCACCCTGTGCATCCCTGGTGGGGGCAGGAATGTGGGAGGGTCATCTTGGCTATCCCCCTGCCTCTGGAGAAGGAAGCTGTGTCCAAGGCAGGAAATCACTCCATCCAGGTGGAAGCTTGCCGGCCTCAGGCTCCTTCTGCCAGTCCTTTCTGGGCTCTGGAAGTGCCCCCCTGCCCCCAGACTGCTTTTCTTGTGAGGCCTGGGAGAGAGAGACCTCTCCAGGTCACATGATGATGGCAGTGGAGATGATGCCCACCGTCAAATGTGGATTATCCACCCCCACGGCCCCGGGGCAGAGCTTGTTCTTCAGATCTTGGGGCAGCAGAGTCAGTCTGCAGAAGTGCTCCCGGGTGGGTCGTGGGGACTGAGCAAGCAAACCAGGGGAGCCGAGCCCCCCAGGCGCCCGCATCTCCAGGATCTCCTTTACCTCCAAGGTCCCTGGTTCTGGAACCCCTGCCCCTGCCCCTGGCCTGCAGCCACATGTGCTAGTCCCTGCCAGGCCTCTCAGGCTGCTGGAAGATTCCCAAGTCCCAAAAAGGAGTGCTTCTTCCTAGAAGGCTTGAAAGCCTGGTCCTGCCCGTGGGAGGAGACCCCAGTGCTTGTGGGCCTGGGGCAGGGGAGAAAGGGAATCGAACTGTATTCCTAGAGGTGCCCCCAAACATTTTGGCTCTGCATTGCCGAGAAACATCCAGGGAGCCAGACGCCTGGTGCGGCACCTCCCTGGCTCTGTGGATGCTGGGGCCGAGGCTCCCCCACCCAGCCTTTCCTGAGCTTGGATTTCTGCAGTCTGATAATGGGAGCAATGACAAAAACCTACCTCAGGGACTTGTGGGAGGATTGGGATGGTAAA
>JAQZBX010032560.1:0-13425 GCA_029593785.1 Cabassous unicinctus
CCGGCGTGCCCTCACAAGGAGGCCTCGGGACGCGAACCCGGGCCTCCCATGTGGTAAACGGGGGCTCTATCCACTGAGCCACACCCGCTTCCCCATTTGCTCTTTATCATCTGATCATGGTGCCACTGAGTCCTTGCCCTCATTTCAAAAATACCCTACCAGGATTTTAAACTGATAGGTGGCTGAGGCCCAAGTTGCCACTTCTCAGCGGCAGGATTGCAGAGCTGGGTTTGGGCCCAGAGGGCTCAGGGGAGTTCAGTTTTGACCCCAGACCTGAAGAATGATTCATGAAACAGGAATGGGTGATAGCATCATCATGACATTTTATGGGCAATGGATCCTTGTGATGCATCAGAATTGACTCCTAGACAAAAGGGTATCCTCAAGCCTTAAAGATTACTTTATAGGTGTCACCCCTCTACGAAACGATTAGAATCAGTCAGGAAGCACACTTCATTTGTCCCGACTCCACCTCAAAGGAAAATTCCTCAGTGTTCACAATTGCAGGAAGATGTTGAGCCTCAAAAGGTTGCATTTCTTCTTCATAAACAGTGGACTTTATATAGTTTATCTCCCTTATATAGATTCTCCTATACAAATCTCAAAGAGTATTCTAGACTTGAGTGTATTTATTACTGCTGAAAAGCAAAAAAGGACTTGCTGTAGAAGTAGGAGAAGACTTCAACATCAATGTGATTTTCTCTACCCTCCTAGGAATGAAAGGAATGCAAAGGGACTCTGAAGCATTTCTTGTCCAGATTCTGTCAAAATCTCAGTTGCCATCTAAGAACACAGAAGATTCGCTGTCATAAATACCTTATTGGAGTTTTGGCATATTTGAAAACACTGGCAATTTTTCAAATTGTAAGAAGCCTTGTGTGTGGACTATAAGTTATGGATTATATACCTTTTTCTCATTGATTAATTTTCTACTGCTATGCTGAGACAGGCTGCAGGAGAAATGGGCATCTATCTCTGCAACTGTTTTCCTCACAGTGCCTTTAGATGGCCCAGATGGAAGTCAAGAAGGATCCAGAAGAAGAAAGAAGGTGGTAATGGATGAGCTACCGCCAGGTGTTGTGATGATCTGGAACACAAGCTTCTTGAAAATGCTGAGTTGTTAATTCAGTGGTCATCTTTTCTTTTCTTTTCTTTTCTTTTTAATATAATGCTTATTATATCAAACTTTTAGGACTCAAATGAGATTTCTCTAATATGGAATATTTCTGATTTGGATCTTTAAAACCTGTAAACCCTTTTGGGCCTTTTAGACTTTCATTCAGAGATAGTTTCTATCTTTTAAAGTCATTTTCCTAGCATCATTTCACTGTAGAGAACTGGGAATCAAAATCCCCTCAAGAAAACTAAAGGTTAACGTACAACTTTTTTTTAGCCACTAACCTGCTTCTGTTTTTTTAATACTTTTGAATTCTTATTACAACGTTGAATTAAATTTCACTTTTAAAATGAAGCAATGTGTTTATCAGTGTCTTGTTGACAGATTTCTTAATCTAAGGATGGAAAGTGGTAGGCTTTTTCCCTGGCACAGAGGTAACAAACCAATAATTATATAGAATCATAAAAATTGTAGAGTTGCAGTGTACCTGTGAGCCCCTTCTGAGGGCAGAAATGATCTTGTTTAACTTTCATGTCCCTAGTGTTTAGCACAGGGCTTGATAAATATTTGTAGATTAAGTGAATGAATTTTAACCAGCTCTTCTATTTTACAAAGGAAAGCTATGAAATCAAGCAACTTAAGATACTTGCCAGAAGTGTTATATGTAAATCTTTTCTTTTTATTTACTGAAGCATAGAAAGATTTTGTTTAACTTTAGAAAGAATGCTTTTAAAGTCTTGTTTGAAAGAAAGTAACTTTAATAGACTGTCATTCCAAAAGCAGAGATTGACTTCTGGAATAGGCTATTATTTCAGATATACAAGGGGCAGCAGAAGTAGTGGAAAGACAATGGGCTTTGGAGTCAGACATTTATTCATTCATTTATTCAACCAATATTAAACTCTTACTATGTACTTAGAAATATGTTAGGTAATAGGGATATAGCTGTGAAGAAGGCAAAAAAAGGTCTCTGTTCTGTGGAAATTATATTCTAGTGGACAAAGGCAAGGGAATAATTTCAGATGGAGATACATGCTGTGAAGAAAATAAGGCAGCACAATATGAAAAAGGATGGCAGCAGTGGGGCTTACTTCACAGAGAGGAGTCAAGGAAGATCTCCAGAGGAAATGACATTTGACTCGAGTCCTGAATTAAGAGAGGGAGAAGCGTGTGCTAGGGCAGGTGAATTAGCAAAGCATAGGCATTAAAATAGATTAAGCGGGGAATAATGTAGCTCAGGTTGAGCACCTGCTTCCCATGTACGAGGTCCTGGGTTCGATCTCCGGTACCTCCAGAAAAAAAAATAGATTAGGAGTTTGGCTTATTTGAGGAACAAAAGGAATCTGTGTGATTGAAGCATAGTGAGTAAGGGAGGAATAGTATGAGATGAAATTGAAGCAATTGTGCAGCAGAGATTTCTTCTATAGTGTTATATCTCCCACTTTTTGTCTGGGTACCTGGCTTCCCAAAATAAAGATGACATTTTCCAGCCAAGGGTCCTTACAGTTAGGTATAGTCATGTGATTAAGTTCTGACCTTTGGTATGTAAATGGAAGTGTTATGTAGAGCTTCCAGGAAACTTCCTTACAAAACAGCTAGCATCTGTCCCTTGTCCCTTTTCTGATTCATCCCTTCTTCCATCCTTGCTGCCTGGGAATGGATGTAATGACTGATACTCTATCTGCTCTTTAGATCATGGGATGAGCATCAGGTCCAGGAATGGCAGAGCAGGGCCTTGGAGGAGCTTGTGCCCTGAGGACTTAATGATGCTAAATCCCAATGCCAGCCTTCCACCAGACTTATGAGTTAGAGAAGTAAACTTCTATCTTGTTTAAGCCACTGTTGATCTGGGACTCTGCTGCTCATAGCCAAATCTAATCCTAACGGATAGAGAGAGGCAGCATCCATTTTAGTTCTTGTAGGTACTATGAATAGATTGAATTTTATTCTAAATGGAATGAGAAGCTGCAAAAGAGTTTTATATAGGAGAGTAATATGACCCAGTTTGTTTAACACTACTCTGCTGAAGGAAAATAGACAAGAGTGGGAGTGGGGAAAACAGTAAAATGGTTACACCAAATTGTACAATCCCTATGCAGAAGTTAGTAATATCTAGCAAAATTATGTGTGCATTTACCCTTTGACCAGCAATCCAACTTCTAGGATTCTGTCTCAAAGATTCACTGGCAAAAATAGAAAATGAAACATGCACAAGGCTATTATAATATTGTTTGTAATAGCAAGACTAAAAACAACCCAAATACCCTTTAGGGGGGACTGGTTGAATAAAATTGTGGTGTAGCTGCACAATAAATTGAAATGCAACTTTACAAAGGATGAGGAAAATATCTGTCTATTGCCATGAGTGATATGCAGGATTTATTGTTAAGTGAAAAGAGCAAGGTGTGGGCAGAATATGATATGCTACATTTTATGTAAGGAAGAGGGTAAATAGAATAGGTTTATTTGCCTTATGTTTACAAAAAACAATAGAAACTAATAAAACTGGTTACTTACAGAGGGAGGAAAGGAACTGGGTAGAGGGGACAGGAATGGAAGCTAGACTTACCTGAAGGTTCCTTATTTATAGTTTGGAATCATGTAAGTGTTTTATATAATTATAAAACAAAATTAGATTTTAAAAAGTTAAAAAACAAAGCAATCCTTAAAAATTGAAAACAAATGAACCTAACTATATTAAGCTCATGGCATAGTTGCACAACAAATTATTTTTAGTATCTTTAAATGACGGCAGTTTGCCTGTACATCCTTCTCAGTGAGCGATAGCCTAAGGAAAAGAAAAACAGCAAAGAACTCTTAAATTGCATTCATTTGTCTTATTAAGAATATTAATACTATTATTTCGACACTTTATAATAAGATAAAACATGTAACTAGGTCAATTTAGGAACCAAGATTTTCAGAGTAAGAAAAAATATACAATGATAAAATCAAGTAAGTTAAGTAAAACTCTATATTACATTTTAATTAGAAATATCAGAATGAACTCATGATCCATTTAAAATTGAATTAATAAAAGTTTTAAATTTTGATGAAATCCAGTTTCTCAATTTTTTTTTCTTTTACTGCTTGTACTTTTGGTGTTGTAGCTAAGAAATCATTGTTTAACCCAGGGTCCTGAAGATTTATTCCTGTGTTTTCTTCTAAGGTTATTATAGTTTTAGCTTTTAAATTTATTTCTATTTTGAGTTAATTTTTATGTATTGTGTGAGGGAGGGGGTCTAAATTCATCCTTTTGCATGTGAATATCCAGTTGTCCCAGCACCATTTGTGGAGAGGACTATTCTTTTCCCATTGAATTGTCTTGGCACCTTTTTCAGAAATCAGTGGACCATAAATGTGTGTGTTTATTTCGGGACTCTCAATTTTATTTCATTGGCTTATTTGTCTATTCTTATGCCAGTACCATACAACCTTAAGTACTCTAGTTTTGTAGTTAGTTTGAAATCAGGACATGTGAGACTTCCAACTTTAGCTATCTGGGTCCTTTGCATTGCCATAGAATTTTAAGATCAGCTTGTCAATTTCTGCAAAAAAAAAAAAAAAAAAAAAAAAAAAAAAGCACTAGCTGGGATTTGATAGAGATTGTGATGAATCTGTAGATCAATTTGACGAATAGTGCCATAAATGATCTATGAATGTGGGATGTCTTTCCATTTATTTAAATCTTCTTTAATTTCTTGCAGCAATGTTTTGCAGTTTTCAGCATACAAGTTTTGCACTTTTCTTGTTAAATTTATTCCTAAGTATTTTATTCGTTTTGATGCTACTGTAAATGAAATAGTTTTATTTTTATTTTTGGATTGTTGGTTGTTAATGTATAGAAATACACTTGATTTTGCATAATGCTCTCATATCTTGTGACCTTGCTGAACTTATTAGTTTTAGTTGTTTTTTTTTTCCTTTGGCAGGGGGAGATTCCTTAGGATTTTCTATATATGAGATTATGCCATCTATGAATAAAAACAACTTTACTTCTTACAAAAAAAATACCCTACTAGAAGGTAATCTCCCTGGGAACTTCTTTTCCACTTGACCAGGCCCCACTTTGGGATTAGCCCCAAACTCCAAGAGTATCTCCATCAAGCACTCATTCCCCGTCTCTATTCCAGGTCACACTCACCCCTCATCACAGACGAAGGACACTTTTGCCCCAAGGTGGAGAGTAGGGGGAGAGAGCACACGGCCATTAGGGAGTTGTTCCCGGAAGTCATCACATGATTTCACTAAGAGAAAAACAAACAGAAATGAGACTGCCATGGGAGGGACAGAGAGTTTGATCTGCAAACCAGATGAGCATGGAAGCACCTTCACATCTGGGGGCTGCAGGGCTCCAGTCCCCCTGGGGCATACAGCGCAGAGAAGTAGTTCCTTGGATGTCATAGCCGGGCTCACAGCTGTAGAACACTTCTTCCCCGGGGGAAAAGTTGTCCTTGTCACTTGGGGCATGCTTAGCATGCAGGATTTCTGGTGGAGGCTGACATACTGTAGAAAGAACAGATCCAAATCACCTGTTAGTTATGGGGAAATATCTTTTGCTAAACTCTAATCCTGCCAGGGAATTAGAGACTCATAACTATATAGTGCAGATATTAAGAGAAAATAATCCATTAGTTCAGTATCCCTGTTTTACTGATGAGGGAACTAAGGATGCAGAAGCCAAGTGGTTTACCCAAGATCCTTCAGCTTATAAGTAGCAGAGCTGATTATAACTGAGGTCTCTTCAACACCTTGTCTGTACTTTTCTACTAAAATACGTTTCTAAGACAGAAGGTTTCTAAGGCAGAAAGTTCCTTTTGCTCTCAAGTACTGGCCATCCAGTACAGGACTGTAAGTCCTGCTGGCTTGTCCCTAGAAAGGCAGGCTTTCAGGTATCATCTTTCAGGCAACAACAAGGGACACCTTTGCCCAAGTCTCATCTAACAGAAGCCCCGACTTAGCTTCCTGCATAGTGACTGCTGTGTTCCTCAGTTCTTCGTGGTAGCTCTTTCAGCACTGTGAGGCTGAACCTTGAGCCTCCTCTCGGTCCCTGTGTACCAGCCCCAGTGCTTCCCAGTCCATTGCTAAGCCAGCCATTTCACATAAGACAAGAGGAACCACAGAGAACAAGATCCCCTATTAAAGCTATAGACTTTAGGAGAGAACATATTGCTTAGAGCATATTTTGACTCAAATTTTGGCTGCTTCCATTCACGGCCCAAATGGTGTGTACTCAGGGCATCAGAAAGCCTTTGAAAGAAAAAAAAAATATTTGTATGGATTTGAACAATTTCCCCATTTTAAGCTTCACATTTTTTCAGTAATTAAGATGGGGGAATTAGAACAGAATGATTGCAATCCAAGGCCTTTTTAAATTGGACGCTAAGATTTCAGTCCCCAAGGCTCATTTACCTACTGACCCCCTCTGGTGGTGGATGCATTATCATTGCTATTATACATTATAATTCATCATACAGATCACTATACATTATCCTTAGGCTTGGAGTCAGAAGGGCTCTTCAATTCCAGGACTTGTCCTGTTATTTATTTGCTCAGTGACCTCAGAAAAGATATTTAACATCAGTAACACTCAATTCTGTCAATTAAAATGGGGATAAGAATATTTCCTGCTTCATGTATTTGTTCTAAGTATTAAATTAAACATGCATATAAAATGTGTTTATCATAGATGAGATGCAGAGTAAACTATTACTTTCAGACAATTACAATAACAGATCGTAGAGATAGTATTATGCTTAGCGCATTTAGGCCAATTTCATAATCCTTCCACACACCCACGCTCACCCTACACCCACACACATTTCTTCCTTAATTCCAACAACTCCTGTCATTCATTATCCCCTGCCCCCAACAAAGTCTCAAGTGGTCAAACTCACCCCTGGAGCAGCGTGGCAGCTCGGGCGCCCAGCTGTTGTTGGCCTGGCATCGCACGCTATCGGACCCCTTCATGACAAAGCCAGGCTGGCATCTAAACCTCACAATCTCGTTTAAGGAAAATGAACTACTATTTCCTGACAGCCTGATTCCATTTTCAACCTCGGGAGTTGTGCATTGACTAGGAGAAACACACTGCGGAGGAGGGCTGCTCCAAACACCAAGCTGGTTATCTTTGCTGGTACAATATATTGACTGCTCTCCCTCGAGGTCAAACAGCTTTTCTCCATTTGGCCCGACGTGACACAGATAAGTTACCACCGTTCCATATTGAAAATATTTTCCATTGCTGTTGTAGACATCTCCATTGGATATGGCTGGGGGAGGCTCACAAGATATACCTGAGAAAACAGAATATGTAACAAACAATGGCTTAATTTTTTTTTTTTTACTACAAATTGACGTAACAAATATAAAGAAACAAATAACAAATCAGGATCAAATGGAAGGATTAATGGGGGAAAATACTTCAACTCACTCTTACAAATGGGTACCTCCTTATCCCAAATGACATTATTTCCTGAGATGAGACAAGTAGCAGATGGGGAACCAACGAGTCGATACCTTAAAGCAAAAAATGAAAAATGTCTAAATTCTACATGTATTTCTCATTTAAATCACCACTTAGAAAATAATAGCAGGCAGACATCACAGATTAAAATATGGAAGAACTCAGTTGGAAGAAACCCATCTCCATCTGCAAGTTAATCCTTCAGTTCCAAGGACAAGCTTAAATTCTTACCTCTTTAATCAGACTGTCCTCCATATTCTTTGCTAGTTCATCACAACAGAATTAATTTCCCTTATTCATCATTGGCCATTTTTGTACTTGTCCTTAGGGACTACGTGTACGTCCATGCCTTGAAATGCAATCTTGATCACTGCTAAATTCTTACAAAAACCTGTATCTTTTTCTTGGGCTCTGTATTTCGCTGCATGAATCTATGTCTCTATTTTGCATGACATCAATTATTTCCTTTTAAAAATACATTTTAACATCACTTCTGTTTTAAAAGATGTTCTGGTAGTAAAAGTCCCGCCTATTATAAATTCAGGAAATTTTATTGGTGAGACTCATGACATTAAAAATCATCTTTTCGGGAGCAGAGGTGGCTCAAGTGATTGTGCGCCACTCTTTCACATGGGAGGTCCCAGGTTCAGTTCCTGGTACCTCCTAAAGAGAATATGAGCAGACATAGAGAGCACACAGCAAATGGACACAAAGAGAAGACAGTGAGTGCAAACAATGAGGGGGAGAGAATAAATAAATAAATAAAATAAATCTTTTAAAAAAATCATCTTGTCAAATAAAAAAAAAATCCCATTGGTATACTAATTGGAATGACATCAAATTTACATATTAATTCAGATAATCAACATCTCCACAAAAATGATTATTTTAAATAAAATTTTATATCATGCACTTAATATTTTTTGATAAGAAATGCAGGAGCTTTATTGTCATTATTATTATTAATTTTTAGGAGGTCCTGGGGACTGAATCCAGGACCGCATACCTGAGAAGCAGGTGTTCAACCACTCAAGCTACATCTGCTCCCCTTTGCCTTTTTTTTTTTTTTACCGGGAGGTCCCGGGGATCGAACCCAGGTCCCTCCATATGGTAGACAGATGCCGAACCTCTCGAGCCACATCCATTTCCCTGCTATTATATTTGAAGTGAAGTATTGATAACCTCACAAAAGAAAACATTTTGCATTCAGTGATTGAGAGCCCACAGAGGCGGGCTAGGAAGAGCTCAAAGTTCCTGAACAACACGCCTTTGCAGAAAACATGGTACTCCCAACTGCAGAACCACAAGGTGCAGAAGGCGCGGTGACCGCTCAGGCCTGGCCTGGCATAGCCGGGCCCTCCCCCAGCTGACCGCTGTAGAGTTCCCACCACAAGTCGCTGCTTCCTCGGGGCATTCCCAGGGAGTGCTGAGGACAAGCCTGGATCACCAAAAGCTAGCGCCAGTTTATACCAACATTTCAGCGACAAGGAAATATGAGCTTTGACGACATGAGATGTGACAGTTACACACTGGCTTCCAGCAAGGCAACTAGATGAGAAACTAAACATTGTCTTCAAAGCGTGAAGCGACGCTGTGCTTCTCCCTCCGGAGAGACCAAGAGAGATGGGTAGGTTTGCATCTACTTTTACCAGTCGGCAGACGTGGACTCGACAATAGGACCAGAGAGGACACTGCACAGCACTACTGCTGACCTGCAGCCAATAAAACTGGAGCAAGCTGGTCAGGGCTGCCCCCTCCACAAGCATCTGCGCTGGAAGACCCTGGACCTCTCCAGCGGGACACGCTACAGCCACTGTCCTTGGAGCTGTCTATGTTGTCTCTAGGCAGGAGAAAGGCTTGGACAACCTGAAGGATGTGCCATGGGCAACTTGCAATCAGCACGAGAGGATTTCTGGCAGTTAGGTCGACTGACAAACAGGGTTTTCTAGCTAACTTGGAATGTGGTCTTTCTATCTGCCAACAGTTAATGTTTATAGGAATGCAAAAGGGATTTTTTTAATAAGCTAGGCAGGTTTTTATCTGGTCTTCACATGCTTTCAACTCCCTTGCTCACATGTTCTAGAAGTAGCTAGGCATCGACTTCTCTACTCTGATGATCAGTGACCATTTCAGGAACCCAAAGGCAGCTCTAGAGGTGATTTGAGTGAAAAACACCTCTGACCCTGTTTCCCAGGCAGAGCCCCTCTGCATAGCCAGACCATCTTGGACTTGGGGACTCACACCAAGAGACATTGGAAGTACTCCCTTTGAGCCCACCAGTCTAACTCCTGATTTTTCAGCAAGATGACTCCTGGAATAAAAGAGCCACTTCAATGACATGTGCTTTTCTCGTGCTTTCTGAGGGAAAAGCCACACCTTGCCTGTGAGTGCTTAGTGCCACCCAGGTAGGCCACACACGGGGTGGAAATTTTGTGCCGCCTGTTTAAAAACCTTTCCTGCTCTGCCTTCTCCAAAGCTGCTATTTTAATTAACTCTCCTTATTTCTTACTCCAGTAGGCCTTAAGACTATTCACCTATTTTAAGAAGCTTGAAATGATTGAGCTTTTTCTCCAAACTTAATCTTTCCTTTCCAATTTGTACCCCATTATTTTAAAGATGAAAGGAATGGACTTAAGGCAATTACTGAAACAGAGCTAAACCTAAACTTTTAACAATGTCATTTTACTAAGGTCTTGGCAATTTTTGATAATGGCCACCTCTAGATCAAACTGTGGAGGAGGATGTGGGGCTTTGGTGATCCATGAATGACATCTGAGAAGGATTATATGTAAACAAGGTTTGGGATTTGATTCATTTCTATAAATATGGAGATTTAAGGGAAAGGAAGGAGCACCCTGCTTTGTCTTAAATCTGCCAGTAGAGTGGTATTTTGAATAAGATGTCTGTTCTTTCGTTAGGTAAATATGTTATGTCCGAGCACCCGGGGCGCCGCCATGAGGACCTGGGGTCCGGGCACGGGTTCACCTGCGTGGCTGCTGGGTGTGCTGGGTCCACGGGGGCATGGGGCTTCTGGTGTGGGAAATCTTTGTCACGCCGGCGATACTCCAGAGACGAGCATGGTCGGTTTAGGTGGACCGGGGCTTTCCCACTCTTGGTTTTCCTTTTCTTTCTCTTCTTTGTTGTCTCCACCATGTGGGTGTTTCTGCACAATTCGCATTCCACCAGCTTTCATGGTGGGCAAGCGTCCAGCTTCGGTCTCTAGCTGCCCTTAGAGAGGCGAAGACATGGTGCGACCCGGTGTCCGAGGGGCTGGAGTGGTGGCGGCTCGCGGGCTGTCAGGGCGCGAGGGCTAGGGCGAGACCAGCCTGAGCTAGAGGCGCGCGGGGGCGCTGCGGGGGCTGCACGCGGATAGGGGGTGGGCCCCACGTGTTTTTAAGTCTTCTCAGTCTAAGTCCCACGTGTTTCTTGTTAGATTTGTTGCTGGGTGATTGTT
Organism: Cabassous unicinctus; assembly: GCA_029593785.1. NCBI lineage: Eukaryota > Metazoa > Chordata > Mammalia > Cingulata > Chlamyphoridae > Cabassous > Cabassous unicinctus. The sequence continues at coordinate 11,038 of JAQZBX010032560.1, forward strand.
TTGCTATTGCTATTGTCCATTCCCTCCAATATTCCTGTTGGTTGTTACTTATATAAAGTAATTAATTTATGTTTTGGTTTTTTTTTGCTGGTTAGAGTACTAATATCGCCATTTAGTTCTGATAGTTTTTCAAAGAGGATTTTAAAGTAAACAACCATCTGCTAATAATAACTTTTTCTTCTCCATATATATGTACTTTTGTATGGGTGTGAGGGAGTGTCATTTTATTGGTTTGAATTTCCACTAGGAAAGATGCCAAATATTCTCTTTCTTCTCCTAACTTTAATTATATGCCTCAAACATACTTGTAGATTTTAAATATTAATTACAGTATTTTGGTATGATAGAATATATATTTTTGGGGGTATGATTTTATAAAATAAATTGATGGATTTCCTAAATTTGAACTATTTTTGGAATGACCCTACTGTGCTCATTTTACATTGTTCTCTTTTTGTTTTTACTTAATATTTGATTTAGAATAGTGAGCCAAAGCTATATTTTCTTTTTATTTGCAATCTTTGGAAAATTTTTAGAATGGATATAATCTATTTCTATGCTCTTAACAGTTTAAATAAAGCTTGGATTATCTGTTTCTTGAAGTTTAAGAGAAGTTGCGAAACTGAGTGATTGCCTTTTTGGAAGGCACTTCTTTGTGATGGTTTTAAATATGTCCACAAATTTTTTGAGACATCTCCCTTCAAGTAGTGGAGTCTCATTCCTCTTCACTTGAGTATGGGCTGGACTTAGTGACTTAATTCTAATGAATAGAATAAAGTGGAAGTGTTGGTATGCATAAAGAGAACTCCGATGTTTTCCTCTCTCTTTCAGATTGCTTATTAGGGCAGAAGCCAGCTGCCATGTCATGAGCAATGCTTTGGGGAGGCCCATTTGGCGAGGAACTGAAATGTCCTACCAAAGTCATGTCAGTGAGCCTTCTTGGGAGTGGATGGACCAGCCCCAGTCAATCCTTTAGATGACAGGAGTTCTTGCCAGCATCTGACTGTCACCTCATGAGGGATCCCGAGTCAGAAACACCCAGCTATGCACTCATGGTCTCCTGACCCTTGGAATGGGGTCAAATAATAATTCTGTTGTTTTTAATGACCAAGTTTTGGGATAAGTTGTTACATAGCAATAGATAACTAATGCATTTTTTTTTTTAACTTTTCCAACTTATTCTTTTATAGTGAGTTTATTAGGTGTTTTATTGGTTTTTAAGTATATCCTGGTAAATAATATTTTTCCTATGAAACAGCACATTTTATGGAAATTTAAAAAAGCATTATTCTTGTGGGGATGTATTAGTGTGGGTGTGATATATTTTTAAAATAATACAAAGTATAGTGTAGACTTAGTAAGGGGTCTGTGGTTTTTACCTGACGGATGGGGTCCATGGAACAAAAAAGGTTAAGAACCCCTGGTCTAGGGATTCCTTTCCACTGCAACAGCAAAGTTGAGTAGTGGCAACAGAGACCATATGGCCTACAAAGTAAAAAATATTATCCTGCCCTTGACAGAAAAAGTTTGCAGACTCCAGATCAAAACAATCTCATTTGTTCACATTACCATCTATTTTTTGACCATATGCTTATTTAACTTATGTTTGTTTTTAGTAATTTAAAAACAATTTTATAATCTACGTATCCACTTAGAATATCATGCATATTTTCTCACTTTCTCTTCCATTTTAAGTACCCATAATTTTTCCAAGCCCATTTAAACACATATTTATGTAGGATATCTCCTCCAAAAGCTGTCATTGCTTTTCAAAAATGAGAACAAACTTTGTATGCTTCTCTGAAAATTAGTTTTGTCACTTAACATTAAGTCATTGACACCCATTCAGGTCACTATATATAGTGATAGAATATATATCCTTAAGATATATATTAAGAATTAAGATAATTCCTTAATTAAGGGTACTTGCTTTGCAGAGCTCTATCTCTAAAACCTCTAAACAAGCCCTTTTATAGCTCAGCATTTGTTTGATATATTTCCATGTCATTTAGCTGCTAAATGTCATTTAGCCTCAAAATAAAGCTGCAAAATAGTTCATAGTGTAGATATCTTACAATTTAGTCACCCTATCCCTCATTGAAGGATGTCAAGATTGTTTGCTCTTTTCACTTTTGCAAGCAATATTGCAATAAAGAAAATTTTGCAATACTTTCCCAGAAGTCACTTATTAAATCATAAAGTATGTGAGCATTCAATTTTTGTGGGATGGCATCAAATTGTTTCTCTAAAGACATTTCAATTAGCAATGTATGAGAGAACTTTACCCACAAATTCCTGTTTACATCCATTTAGTCTCTTTAACTTTGACCAATGTGATTATGAAAAAACTGAGATATTGTTTAAATTTGTATTTCTCTATTTAGTAGC
>JAQZBX010032560.1:13525-25897 GCA_029593785.1 Cabassous unicinctus
AGAACTAATGGCTGATCTGGTTGGCAAGGCAATCTTTTCTTCCTCGGACTCCTTTCTCGGCCCCTAGATTAACCAGGTTAACATTGTGACCCTGTGAAGCTGTATATTTGATGACAGTGGACCCCCTTTCCAGGTGGTGGAAGATAATTCCTTAATTAAGTGTACTTGCTTTGCAGAGCTCTATCTCTAAAACCTCTAAACAAGCCCTTTTATAGCTCAGCATTTGTTTGATATATTTCCATGTTATTTAGCTGCTAAAATGCCCCAGGCTCAGACAAGTGAGAAGGGGTGAATATTGATTGAGCCTAGTTTAAACTTGCTGAATCATGGGTATAATAGTTTGGGACTGATTACCAAGGATGGTTTTTTTTTTTGCAGAAAGATTTAATCTATATCTTTTGCCCTCCTAATTTTGCTGTGGCAGCTGAAAATTAGTACACGTTCTTTAACTGTTCCCTCCAAGTTGAGGCAATGGCTTTTAGCATGGTTACCTGTCCCAGGCAAAAGTCAAGACTCTGTGTCCACTTTAATGGCTATACTTCCCATTATTACCCTTTCAATCCCCTGCCTCAGAGCCCTCCAACTCATCTATAGTACTTGCTGCGCTCAAGCTAAGAGTGTTTGTATGGTAAACTAGCATTTTTCCTTTTACTTACATGGTAGGCTTTTCCTTTTCATCCGGTGAATGGCTCACCAAGTTTCATGGGCATTACATTCAGCAGGAGCATGGCGCCCTCCCATAGTTTATAATACGGATGCAGATTTTTTCTTCTTTTGCATATTCCTTTGGTCATGTGCCTGTGTTCAAGCCACAATCTCTACCCAGAAGTTCTATTGCTCACTTTTAAAAGCACAGGCGGAGATTAGTCCAGTTCACCTATGTTAGTCTGGGTCAGAGGTTTGGCACTGCTGTCCTGGAACTCATATGTTCAAGTGATAGTGTTAAACTATGGACTTTAATGAATAGTACAATTATAAAAATGTGCTATCATCAATTGTAACAAATGTTCCACACCAATGCATGTTGTTGGTGGGGTGGTGTATGGGAATCCTGTATTTTTATGTATGATTGTTCTGTAAACCCACAAGTTCTCTAAAAAAGAAAAAAAATTAAAATGAAAGAGATAGTGCTCTCAACTCACCCTTCATTACAAGAATAATTAATTGTTGATCCAAACTGGATATCTGTGTTTATATGCACCATGCCATTGAAGGGCTCTGGAGGATTTTCACATGATTTTCCTAGGGGAAAGGAGCAGGATTTGAAGGTAGGTGTTGATCAATTTATCTTTGTTTATAAGGTTCAAACTGGAATGTAGCCTACTCAGCCTATATTGTTCTGACTGATCCACAGAATTGGTCACTTTAGGGAAACTCACTGTTTAGCCTCAGAATCAAGCAGCTGCAAAGCACTGATTTTAAAAACAATCACCACACATCTCCCAACAGAAGTCATTTATGGTTACAGAGCTGTGCTCTGATCTAAGTAGCTTAAATCAAAGTCTCAAAACTTGGGATTTCTCCCTTATCTTTAGTCAAGAACAGTCACAGTGATCCATATTGTGTGTGCGCGTGTGTGCCCTTGATTCATTCATTCCATAGTTTCAGCCATCAAGGGTGACCTCAGAAAATGGAGATTTTGCCACCAACTTCTTTTTAAAGGGCACCCATGAAGTGAATATTTAGTCAAGATACAGAAACTCCAAGCAATAAGAAGGGATGACGTTACAAGAATATGCTCCTTCTAAATACCTTGGACAAACTTTGATGTTCTGACTCCAAAATTTTAACAAATTGAATCAGACCCTGCAGATGTTTGATTGACACAGAGAAGCTCCTCGTTCAGAGTTACTCACGTTTACAGATGTTTTCGGCACTTGATGACCAGACCAGGTTTTCCAGGCAGGTGATAGAGAACACCTTCCTGATGTACCCAGGGCGGCATTCATACTTCAGAGATATCCCAATGGGAAACTCAGACTCATCAGCCAAGGTTGTAGGCTTGGCAAACGGAAACTGTTTGGGGGGTTTACAGTGACCTGAAGGCCAGGATCACAGGAATACAAAGTTAGCAGAGAGATGTCCTCACCACCTCCTCTTTCTCTCAAATAAGCTGATAGATGGGACCACAGAAACAGAGACTTATAATAATGGCATGAAGATTTTTTTCTCCTGCAAGTTACCTTTGGATAGTACTTTCCAACAGCATCCACTCATTAGGAAATTTTTACTACATGAAAGACTATTCAGCTTTCTGGTCTTTCTTATTTCACCAAAGGGAGAGCTTAGGTTCATAGCATTAAGTGTCAGGCCACCCATCAGGGTGCCTGTATCCAGAATTAATCACTCATATCCTCATTATTGGTCTTAATACAGACATGTGTATCAAGACACAGTTGTATGCCTCTGCTCCCCTTGCTCAGAGCATAGAGCCACCCTCCCCTGGCCCAGTGCAGCATTCCCCTCCCCCTACCCCTTGTCCCATGGCATTTGAGGCCAGGCCAACAGAGCAGAGGTCCTGAAGCCCTTGACCCTTGAGGGCCTGGGACATGTAGGATCTTGCTGGGCTGGGTCCTAGATTCCAGAACTGTTCCCAGCAGGACACTCTCAGTTATGGGATAAGGTCACTTATCCTCTTTCCAACGATTTCATGTTTACTTCTACACTCTTAGGGTTCAGTGTCTCTCTCCCTAAGCTGTGAGCTGGCTCAGGCACCCTTCCTAACCCTGGAGCTACCCTGCCTTTTTGAAGTATTTATTTGTTTGTATATTTACTTAATGGTTCCCGGGAACATGTGGCACAAGGAATGGGATGAGGAGGATGGGGTCTTCTACCTTGGGGCTCTTCCCTGGAGTCACGGGCTTCCTGGAACCCAGAACCCATAGGAGGCTGAGATGTTTCTAAAACTTAACTAGGGACCCAAGCAGGTAGGCCAGGGCACAAGGGACCCACCTTAGGCCAGCTCTCCCCAGACCCACCAGCCCAGCCTGGGCTCAGCAGCCAGGGCCCGGCTCCAGGCCCTGGGGAGCCAGGCAAGCCTGGGGATATCCCCTGCTTGGGGCTCCTTTGCTCTGTTAAGAAATGAGAGTGAAGTACCCTCTGCTTTATTTACACTGGAGAGGAACTAAGAAGATCTCTGTGTATATGGAGAATTGTCAATAAAATGGCCTTTTTTGCACTCTTCCTTGGGCTGATCTTTCCTTGTTTCTTCTCACCCCCCACAGTGGAAGAGTTCAAAGGCAAAGATTAAGGTGAAGACCTAAGACAAGCTGACAAATGGCGTTAAGTTACAAAGACAAATGTTACTTAGCCCATTCAGCAGAAGACTAGCTAAAGCCTTAGCTTAACAGTATCCATTTTTCCAGTTTTGACCTTTGCATGCCCATGGACCCCTCACAAACTTGTGGAGAGTGTATATCAGTTACACTGGTATTCGTCAGTCTTCATGGGCAGTTGTTTTCCTGTCATCAGCATTGAATACATTATCCTTCCTGATTTATGTAATTTGCACCTTCTGCTCTCTCTTCCTCTCCCCCTCCCCTCCTACCCTGACATCTCCCCATTCCACCAGCAAGAAGAGTTATTAGCATCTCCCCAATTAAAAAACAGCATGGCACTGCTGGACCCATTCGTTTTTTGCTATGTCATATACTTTTGCCACTTTTACTTTTGACAAAGTTAAACTCAACGAGCAAAAACTGTACTCCTATTACAGAAATATGAAAAGTCTGGTCCGGATATCCTGAACCATTTAAGATATGCGGAAGTGAACACTGACCAACAGGAACAGGAAGTTCACAGCGAGGGGCAGGGCCGCTCCACATCCCGTTCCCTTGACTGTCACTTGTACAGCGGATGGTGCTCTCCCCAATGAGGCTGAAGGTCATCCCTCGGTCTGGGTGGACGTCACAGGTGTAAGTTATTTCCTTTCCATAGGGAAAATCTCCCAGGGGATTTCCTGTGTGTTTCCCATTAAGGATAGCCGGAGGATTTGGACAAAAGATTTCTAGGAAGAAGACAAGAGCTCTAAGTTCCATTAAAATTTTAATCTGAGGTGATTCTACAATAATGGGGTGCTGTGACTGTGTTGCCAACTAAACAATACCTTTTTTTCTTAGGGAAAATATGAACTGCAAAATAAATATATTAGGACTTTGCTGAGATGGCGCTAAATGAAATGACACCTAAATCAATGTCTGTTACAAAAGTCCAAAGGAAATGCAGGTATTCTAGATTCTTCATATAGTTAAGTTTTCTGGATAATTGAGAGATTATTTTTTAAAATAAATTAAAAATCTCTTTAAGCACATTAAAGGGAAAATCATCCATTCACTCAACAAACCTATTTTTGAGCACCTACACTATGTCAGGTACTATTTTATGCATAAGGTAGAAATGATCTTTGACATCAAGGATCTTCGTCCTAGAGAAATGTTTCTAAAATATATTTATACATTTACTATTTGTCTACCAGTGATTTGATCTTTTCTTGATGGCTCAGGCTGTTATTCTCAAAATCAAAATGAATGATTACAGCAATGCCGTCACCATGAAGTGAAACATATTCCATACTCCTCTACATGCTCCAAGAGTTGCAAGCATGCTATGCTTTTTCAGATATTCATTGATTTTTACTTTTTTGTCTCACAAAAGAAACACTCATTTCTTCCTCTGATTGTTTCTTTTTGAAACACTGCCTTACCCATTCTAATTCTATTTGGATCTGGTAAGAGGATACTGAAGGTTGAAAGAATTATGTATAAATTAATGAAAGCCTTGAGTTCGCCTAACCAATGTTTACACTCTACTAGATGATTTTAGGTGTATTTTTGGGTTTATGGAGTATTTTTTTCTTCTCTCTTGCTTCTTAGCTATGTTCTAGGATGGGTAAATTTGTCGAATAGCACTCCCAATTATGCAAGCAGTAATGATCACATTTTGTTATAGAAATCAGTACAAAATGTCCAAATAATTTAAAAATAAAGTATTCATCTGAACAAAATTCTATGATAAACATGTAGTTTTCCATAGCTGTGATCAGAAGATGAAGAAATATCCTGTTCATTTTAGTGAATAAATAAATGGACAGACTGGACATATTAGTAGTGTTCTTGTATGTACTATACTATTTTTCTGCTCCTTGAAAGAAAAACCAAATCTCCCTTGTTCCCATTTCCCTCTTCACCTACAGCCCCACTTCTCTATTGCCTTTATATTGAAACTCCTCAAAAATGTTGTTAATAATGTGTCACAATTCCTTTCCTTTCTTTCTCCCTTGAACTCATTCCAAATCAGGCTGTTTCCCCCACCTCTCTACCGAAACTGCTTTTGTCAAGGTCATTTATTACCTCCATGTTGCTAAATCCAATAATTAATTTTCTGTCCTCATCTTATTTGGCCTATCTGTAGAATTTAACACCATTGATCAGCCTCTTTTCCTTATAAGACTCTCTCCATTTGGCTTCCAGGACACCCATTCTCCTGGCTTTTCTCTTACCACAGCAGCTCCCTCTTAGTGTCCTTTACTGATTCCTTCTATTCTTTACAGCTTCTTAAGGTTGGATTGCCCAGGCTCAGTCCATGGGTCTGTTCTCTATTCATACTCACTCTCCAGGCAATCTCATTTTATCTCATGCTTTCAAACATAATAGATACACTGATGACTTCTAAACATCTATGTTCAGCCTAGGTCTTACCCTACTAAATATCTCCACTTGAATAGCTATTAGGAATGCCAAACTCATGTCTCAAACAAAACTTTTGATTTTTGCCCCACTCACACATTCTTCTCCACTTCAGTTCAAGGAAACTCCATCCTTACAACTGCCCTGGCCAAAAACCTTGGAGTCATCCATGACTCCTTTCTTTGTCTCATACAGTATGTCTAAACCATCAGCAAATCCTGTCATCTCTACCTTCAAAATATATCGAGAATTTGGTCATGGCTTATCCTCTGATTAGATCGTTGCAGTAGCCTCCTGACTTGTATCCTCAGCTGTATCTCCAGACTTGCTCAGCTACACCTGCTTTTTGGGCCTCAGTTGCTTTATTAAGCAAACTGCTGACTAGTATCATTTCTTAACACCCCTGGCTGTCTCAGCCTCTCCAAGTGTGTGAGATGGGCTTCTGCACAGCCTCCTTTGTGCGCACTGCAACTGAGCCCAAACTGAGTGGATCCCTGGAGGCTCTGGCTCCTTCTACCACTTCTGGGCATAGATGAAGGGCTGTGCTGGAGAACATGGGTTCTGGTGTTCCCAGAGTCTGCCCAGAGGGGCCAGGTAACACAACCTGAGTGGGCAAACAGGAACCAGGAGACAGGAAGGATCCAGCAGATGAATTGCTTGCTCTTTCTCTTCCTCATGGAGGTTTTGCTTCCATAGAATCTCTTCAGAGATGTTCTATGTCACCAAAGAACGAGCTGTGTTTTCTTGTGGAAACATTAGCTATCTCAGTAACACAACTGAGTGGATCTTTTGTTAATAATTTTGTTAATCTTTTGTTAATTTGCTTCCCTTTTCTCCCTGCCTCCCTTCTTCGTCTTCACTCTTGCTGCCTGTGGATTGAGCCTTCCAATAAAGCATTATAACTTGAGCTGTGCCTTTGGCACTGTTTTCTGGTGAATCTGGAATTAAGATATGCTCCTTTTCAACCCAGTTCTCTCTAGGGAAGCCCGAGTCATACCATTAACAGTAAGTGAGACCATGTTATTTTTTACTCATAACACATTAATGGCTTTATATCTTGCTCAGGGTAAAACCCAAATTCTTATAGGATGTGGGGTTGCTTCTCTTTTGTCATCTCCTTCTACTCCTGTATTTGCTCACTCTGTACCAGCCACATTGGCTTCCCAGAAAATGCCAGGAACATTTCTGTCTCGGGGCCTTTGTACTCTTCTGCTCCATCTGCATGGAAAGCTCTTCCTCAATCTATTCGCATTGGGAGTCAATTAATTCCCATCCAAGCTCAAATATTGCTTTCTCAGTAAGGATTTCCTTGATCACCTTATTTAAAATGGAAACTTTATTCTTTCCCTGACATTCTTTACCCCCTTTACATAATGATTTTATTATATTACCCTGTTTTTTTCCTACATAGAACTTAGTATTACTTGAAATTGTCTATGTGTTTACTTGTTTTTGTTTTTGGTCTTTCCCTCTGCACCAGAATATAAATCACATGGGAGCAGAGACCCAGGCTGTCCTGTTTTCAGGAGTAATCCCAGTACCCAGGACACATAGAAGGTGCTCAGAAAACGTGTCAAAAGAATGAGTACATGAATGAGTGGATGGTTGAGGAAAGGATAGAAAAGTTGAATTGTGGCGATTACTTTTTGGCAGAAAAAAAAAGAAAAAGATTTGGCACAGCATCATATCCTAAATTTCTCTTTACCTTTGCAGTGTTTCTCCCTGTTTATAGCATATAATATGCTCATACATATTTACAGGATGGAACCAAAACTACATGATACTCAGGATTATTTCCCACTAGAACATTCCTTGTAATTTTTTCAACATCTCTCTCTCCATCTCTCTCTCTCTCTCTCTCTCTCTCTCTCTCTCTCTCTCTCTCTCAACATTAGATAATTTTGTGGGGTAAAACACATTCAGAAAAAGAAAAAAAAACAAGGGCAAATGCAGATCTTAACAGGTATTCCTTCTACTCACGTTTGCACACAGGAACACTGCTATTCCAAAGGCTTTTCATTCCCACCAAGACACAATGACTAACAGAACTGCCCTTTAAATGGAACCTAAACAATGAAAAAAGGGAAGGGGTGAGCACATCATTTCTCTCTTCCCTTCATTGACAGGCTTTCTGCCTTCTGCCAAAATACAGTTTAATTACTAAGTTAAAGCCCACATCCAAAGCTTAATTCATTTGGTTTCACAGCTTCTAGAAGCTCAGAAACAAAATCATTTTTGAAAACGTGCAGTTTCCAGTGAGGGGCAAAGCAATGTGGCAAAGCTCAGGAATCAGACAAGACTACACTGCCAGCCTGAAGGAACGGAAACATAGACAGGTGTGTCCTTGGCCTGCTTCCAGACCTGCAGCAGGTCCTCTTTCCTGACTCTTCTCTGAGAGGCCCTTTTCATCAGTAGTAGCCACTTTGCCCTTTAATTCAAAGTGCAGCACTTCCCCCTCTCAGACAGTGGACCAGAGGAAAACAGCTCCTGGTTTAGACTGGCAAATGGAAAGTGTTAGGAAAGACATCTGAGACTGCTCATCCCTGAAATGCTCCTGAATGAGACTTGTGGTGTCATGCTGGAATACTGATAGTAAAGCCAAATTAGCTAGGAAAAAGAGAAAAGGGTGAGGAGAGAGGGTTCTTTGGAGGAAATCATTCTAAAATGTCCCATTTATTGTAGGATCAGTGGCCCCTGAATTGCCTCCTGGTCCTTATTGGGTGGATATTATTTGATGCTTGTCAAGAATTCCTTGGAATCTATTAAGAACTTCTTGGTTGTCCATGCTTTTTACCTTCCACATGGAGCTGGAACACAATACGAAGACCAAAAAGAGTTAATCATATTACCTGAAACATTAACATCAAGCATAGTGCTCCCACCATCACAGCCCAATGCTAATTAGAAAATATATGAATGGAATAAAAATTACTAATACTTTTTTATTCTTATTCCAAATTTCACTATTGATTGGTTAAAGAGTTTCTAGAAACAACACTTGTGTGTAATTTATCTTACAAAAAGCTTTCCCTTATATATCACACTTTTTAAAACAATCCTAGAATATTTATCTTTGCACGCTTCCAAATTCCTATTTATCCATACTTTTAATGTTCTCCCTATACAGTTGTAGCAGTTTGATATAATTTATGAGTTCCAAAAAAGGTATTATGTTTGTAAACTGGTCTGTTCTTCTGTGTGTGATACCCTTTGATTACATTAAATTCAAAGGTAATACATTTACTTAATTAAATTAAGATTAGGGCTTTGATTTGACCACTTCAGTAGGGCATGACCCAGGGTTGATTCCCTGCTCCCTTGGTGGGTTATATAAATGGACATTCACTCAAGAAGACATACAAAAGAAGCTACACAGAGGAAGAGAGTTCCACAGACACAGAAAAGGAGAGAACTTGATCCTGTGGCCCAAAAAGAGAGATGAGCCATTTGCCAAATAATTTGCAGCTGAAGAGAACAGAGCAGCTGAGCCTATATCAGCCTACGGCTGAGATCAGAAGAAGCTGGGCCCATGGAGCCTTAAGAGGGAAGAGGAAGGCTGAACCCTTGCAATTGTTGCCAGCCATCTTGCTTCAACATGTGGCAACAGACTTTGGTGAGGAAGTAACCTTGATTTGGGCTCTTTATTGCCTTATAAAAACTGTAAGCTTCTACCCCAAATAAATACCCTTTATAAAAGCCAACAGATTTCTAGTACTTTGCATCAGCACCCCTTTGGCTGACTAATACAATAGTCAAGACCTGCTGAAATATTTTTGCTGTTCAGTATATTTAAAATTTTTCCATATTTAACCTGTTAATGGATCCATGTGGTTTTTACCATCGTTCCTAATCATTGTTTCAGATATTAGTCTCTTCTAGTGCTTCTTTTCCACGTGCCAGTCCCCCTTTTTAAATAAATCCCCAGTGCCCAAGGCGTCAGTAACTAATACTCAGTCCCTGTCTCTATTCCAGGTCACACTCACCCCTCATCACAGATGAAGGACACTTTTGCCCCAAGGTGGAGATTAGCGGGAGAGAACACACGGCCATTAGGGAGTTGTTCCCGGAAGTCATCACATGATTTCACTAGAATTAAAACATAAACAAACAGGAATGAGATTGCCATGGGAGGGACAAAGGGCCTGATATACAAACCAGATGAGCTGGAAGCACCTTCACATCTGGGGGCTGCAGGGCTCCAGTCCCCCTGGGGTGTACAGTGCAGAGAAGAAGCTCCTCGGATGTCATAGCCAGGCTCACAGCTGTAGAACACTTCTTCCCCAGGGGAAAAGTTGTCCTTGGCACTTGGGGTATGCTTAGCATGCAAGATTTCTGGTGGCGGCTGACATACTGGGAAAAGGACAGGTCAATTAGAACCTGGTTCTCTCCAGCACAAAGTCTAAAATATATTCAGTAGTCTACAAGGCATGAGGTTCCTTATTCTAGTGCTGGTCATCCAGTGTAGAATTATTAGAATCCTCATATGTCCTAGAAAGGCAATCCCAGGTTACAGACTTGTCTTTCAGATACAAAGGTTGCCTGGGTCCAACTCTTATCTAACAAATTTCCCCTCCTCTTTGGCCTCCTGTGATCAAAGTACAGTCATATATCCATCTTTATCTCTTTTTCTTCCCACCTGCTCTCTCACAAGATTGACAGGGGTTGGTGGAAGAACTTTAACCTCCCTCTCAGCCCTATGTATCAGACATAACTCTTCCCAATCTGTTGTCTAGCCAGTTATTGCAACATAAGACAATTTGAGTCATCAAGAACAAAATCCCCGAAAAAAGCCAGTCATTGTAATGAGAGGGCAGATTGCTTAAAGAGTATTGACTCAAAATATGACTGCCTCCATATACAGTTCTTTTGGTGTATGCTTGGAATATCAGAACTCATTTGAATTTCAACCCAGTCTATACCTAATAAAAACTGCCATTGAGCAAGTTACTTTTCACTCTTGACTTCAGATTACTAATTATCAAATGTAGGAGGTCGACAAGAAAAGACAAACGCTAAGGTCTTTGTCACTATTCTGATGCTATAATAGCTGTCCTCATGGCCCATAAGTGAATCATTCCCTAGACTGATAGCTGCCCATAGAAGTATGCCAAGAACAAGAATATTCAGGCTCTGGGGTCTGATACCCTTGCCTTCCAATCCTGGGTCTTCCATTTAGTAGCATCTGACCTGGACAATTATTCAATTTATTGAACCTCTGAAAGACCAGTTAACTTCTTTGTGTAATGGTGATAAGAACAGCACTATTGCAAAGCATTGTTGAAAAGAGTAAATGCTTATCACATGGCTGACCATGGAGGAAGCACATGTCATTCTTTGGTAAAATTCAGAGATATTAGAGCTGGCATTTGCCCGAGAATTGTTCATCATGAGACTCCGAAACATCTTCTTTAGTGCTAGCTTCTCAAAATGAAAACACATCCACACACATGCACTCACAACCCTTTATAATTTCATGTTCCTTCCAAAGGAAATCTATCCATCCATACTGCCCACCACACATCCTTTCCTAAAGCCAATACTAATCTCCTGATCCACTGACATCTCGTCTTTTGTAGGCCCCGCCAAAGCCTCGGTCAGACTCACCCCTGGAGCAGCTGGGCAACTCCGGCACCCATCTGTTTTGGGCCTGGCATCGCACGCTGCTGGATCCCTTCATGATAAAGCCGGGCTGACACCTAAACCTCACCATTTCATTTAGGGAATATAAGCTTTTGTTCTCAGTTATCCTCATTCCATTTTCAACGTTTGGCGGCGTGCATTTATTAGGTATGATACACTGAGGGGGTGGGCCGCTCCAGACGCCAACATAATTGTCTGTGCTGGTGCAATAGATGGACGGCTCGCCCACGAGATCAAACTCCTTTTTCCCTCTCGCTCCAAGATTGCAGCGATAGGTCACCACCATTCCGTAATAAAAATCTTCTCTGCTGGTGCTAAGGAAGTATCCATTGGCGATGGCTGGGGGTGGCTTACAAGGAATATCTGCGAAAAGGAGAATATGTTAAACAAGACCTTGATTTCTTAAAGTTAAACGTAATTATGAATTTTGGCAATCAGTTAAAAATAAAACCCAAATTACCAAAAAGCAAATATTCACAACACTTCTTTCTTTTCTAATCTTTGCTAACATACAGGCATCACAGTTGCAGATTTGGTAATTACAATATTCTGCTCGTCTCACTTACCATTATTCCAATAAATCTGCCCCGATATTATTGTAGTCCATTTAAAATTTTAAATTTCTCATTTTAAATGATATTTTATGTTATTTCACCATTGTTAATTCAGTTCTCGCCTTCTAGAAATGCATTTGACTTTGATCTATTGGTTATTAATATGGTATAGTATATAATATAGCATCTTTAGCAGATAGTAAAAAAAAAAAAGTACTGGCTCAACCAATAAAAAAGAAACATACCATTTCCAAGGCATGTGTTACATATGATAAACAGAATAATCACAGATTCAGAAGTAATAAAAGTAACTGAATCATTATCCTACTCTATGCTAATAATTTGAATATGAGAATATTAATGATAAAGATATGTTCTACCACTATTGACTCAAGAAAAGGTAGAAAGTTTGAATAGCCCACTAATGTAGAAGAAATGGAAAAATGAAATATCAATGCTGCTCTTAAAAAGATAGGAGTCTGGGGAGCAGGTGT
>JAQZBX010032561.1:0-25797 GCA_029593785.1 Cabassous unicinctus
CATATGACAACATGGATGAACCTTGAGAACGTTATGTTGAGTGAGGCAAGCCAGACACAAAAGGACAAATACTGTATGATTACATTACTATGAACAAAATATATTGTGTAACATATTGTATGATTAAAAAAAAAAATTACATGTATCCAGCAAAAAAAAAAAAAAAATGCTAAGTGCTGTATTTGCTTCTAAATAATGAGGGGGATATAAGTGGGGATAAAAATGAAACAAGATTACCAAGTATTTATTGTTAATAAGTATCAATAATTGTTGCTGTTCAGTACCTGGGGATCATGAGCCTATTTAACTTTTGCATATGCATGGTATTTCCATAATAAAATTATAGTGAGTATAATTAAAACTGCAGATTTATAAGTGTGAATGTGGCTGAAAAGGGTAGTCTAGGGAGGTTAACAAAAAAAAAACAGAGAGAGAGAGACAATGACAATTAAATGTAATATATGATTGTGGATCAGATTTAATAATGCAAGAGAAAATACCCAAAAGGACATTATTGAGACAACTGAAAACACTGGAATACATACTATATGCCTTACATCAGTGTTAAATTTCTTATACTTGATAGCTATACTTAAGGTGGTCACATAAGTGAGTGTTCCTATTCTAAAGATATACACAGGACAGTGTCGAGATAGATATGGATAGATATATAAATCTAGATGATAGGTAGGTACAATTAGGTCAAATGACATACCAAATGTAACAAATAGTTGATAAATCCAGATATCTGTACAGGAGTGCACTGGAGTTCTATGTATTGTTTCTGTATTATTTTTGCAATTTTCCTGTAAGTTTGAAATTATTTCCAAATAAAAGGTTAAAACACACACACACACACACACAAATATGAGAAACTGTTGCCAGAGACATATGGGCTTTGTCTTTTCCCTACTTAAATAACGATCCAGACCACACTAGCTGGCTGTATGTCGTTCACAGCTATTATTTATTGGGTCGTTGTGATAAGCTAGGCAATGCCTTTCACATTTTGCAAATCTAACATAATTGATCCTCATGGTTACCCTTTGAGGTGTCTATTATTTCCACTGCATGGGGTGGGAAATTGAGACCCAGGGAGATTGGCTTGTCCAAGGACACACAGCTGGTAAGAAGTAGGGATATATTTTGAAACAAGGTCTGCCTGACTCCAAAGCCCGCCTTCTTCTGTAACAGTATACAGTCTCACCATCCACCAATATGAATAAATGGGAATCTGACATTTTCTTAAATCTCTCTGAGGCAGGAAGCCCACAACCAGCCTTTGTCACCTTTCTATTGAGAAAAACGAAAGAGAAAAAAAAAAGGGAAAATGAAAAAAGAAAAAAAAAAATTAAGACAAGCATTGAAGGTACAGCATTTTTTAGTTCCTTACCATCAGCTAAGAGAAAATGGGGGATTTTACAGACCTGTTTGCCAAGTTTTTGTCTGCCTCGGAAAGTTTCTTCTTTGCTTTCATTTTTTTTGCAGTTTTGTGCAAAAGTGGTCTTTGAATTTGGGATGTACTTTCTTCCTCCTCATCCCGTTTCCTTTTTTGTGTGCTCTGTTTTTAAAAATTTGAAGTTATGTTTGAAATCTCATCCTTTTAAAAATTTCTGACCCTAAGCAATCATTTAGCGGGCTTCTTAAATTAGCATCTATTTCTCTCATTGATATAGCCACTACTAACAGGTAAAATTAATCCTATCTCCCCCAGACCCCAATCGCACTTTAGAAATCATGCCTTGCATGGTAATCTGCTGGGTATTACTTTGCTGTTTTAAATTTGTTCTAATGGGCCATTCTTTTTTTAAAATTCAAAATTTAAAAAGTCATGCATACCATACAGGATTCCCATACATCACCCCACCAACACCACCTTACATTGTTGTGACACATTTGTTACAAATGATAAAAGAACATCGTCATAATCTTTCCGCTATCTATAGTCTGTTGCTTATATTTGGTGTATTTTTCTCACAAACCATTCTATTATTAATACCATGTACTAGTATTGTATACTTGTTATAGTTCATCAGAGAACATTCTGATATTTGTACTGTTCACCACAGTCCATCATCACCACCGGGTTCACTGTGTTAAATGGTCTACTGCCTTGAACAATCCTTGTGAAGTGGCTCTCAGCGTCATCACAGGGTTGTGCTGTCATCAGCTCAGTTCATTTCAGAACGTTTTCATTACTCCAAAAGGAAAAATCCCATACCCCATTATATCCCCCACCCCACCCCATTTTTGAATGTATGTAGAATGTTTAATAAGGTGGATTGTAAAAGTGTGGTGACGGATAGAACTGATGGTAACATAGTGAGTATAACTAACACTGCCGATTTATAAATGTGAATGTGTGGCTGAAAGGAGTGGTCAAGGAAGGTTAATGTAAACTGAAGAAAGCTAGACGATAATCTAGGGACTGAATAATAAATGATTTCGGTGGTGGATGATGATTGTGGTTAATAGTACAAATACAAGAATGTTCCTCTATTACAAGGTAGGTATATGGAGATACATGGGGAAAATATAAACGTATAGACTAGAGTTAACAGTAATATTGTAATATTTTTTACAGCAAAGGAAGGTACTATATCAATGCTAAGGGTCAATAATGAACCATTCTTAATAGAACCCAGTAACTTACTTTAGGCACAGGCACGTACACGGGCTGAACCTGAGACTCAAAAGAGCTGAACAGGGACGCCAGTCGATCTGTACCGCCTCTGGAGGGGCGCTTGCTGTGGAATAAGCTACTGGAGACTTGTCCAACCAGATAGTCCGCAGTTCCGAACAGGCGAAAACTATCGTCGGGGTTCTCTCTAGAAAGCGAGGCGAGAAACTCAGCGCCGCCACGCCACGCCCCACCGCTCCCCCCAATTCGAGCTCCCGAACGCACGACATCCTTGCCCTGGGAGACGTTCCGCGCCACTCACCCCTGCTCCTGCAAAGCATTTTTCTTTTTCTTCTGCTTATTCTTCCCTTCCAAGGCCATTTTTTCCCAAGTTCCCCGATACAGAAGCTGCACGTGAAGCCGTACTTCCGGGTTCCTGTTATTTCCTCTCGTGGCCACGCCCCTTCCGCTCCGGGCGGAAACACCTTGTCCCGGGCGGGCCAAGCCCGGGTCGTCGGCAGCAGAGTGTTGCGTTCGGTTTGCTTTCCTAGCTGTTTTTAGGAAACCTGTTACGGGGAGTGAAGGAAGTTTTCCTAGAGTAGCTGAGGTCCAAAGTATGAGTAAGAATCAGCCAGGCTGACTGGTGGGAGTAGGATGTTCATCCAGGCAGAGGGAAAAACACGTACGAAAAACCTTGAGTTGAGGAAGATGGAGGAGGGAGGTTTGGCAAGAAATGAGGTTACAGAGGTGTATATAGCAAAATACTAACAATTGGTGAGTATGTGTAAAGGGTATACAGACGTTCACTGTACTATTCTTGCAACTTTTCTGAAATGACATTTCAAAATAATGCTGCCTTGCTGTTCTACCAGGATAAGCAGATACTTGGCACTCAAAGCACATTATGCTGTTTTGTCAGCCTACCTTCTCAGACTCAACTAAGTCTGCTTTTCTTTACCACTTTGAATCCCCCACAATTGCCCTCTTCCTTCCCCCTCATTTTCACTTTGAAAATTGTCCCCATCCTTCAAAGCATGGCACAGATATCTCACTTATGAAAATATCCCTGCTATAGGGATATAACCTTTTCCCAAGACTCCATTGTACTTACTAAAATCCTTTTTGCATTAGTGTTATTTACACAATCTTTCTAAATTTAAAGACATGAAGGTGTTCTGTACCTAGTGAATATGTTAAATTGACTTTTAAGTAATAAAAGATTATAAAATCATTGCATTCAACAGTTTTGTTAGTAAAATAATTAGGATTTGACTTTGAATCTTTGGGACCAGCCTTGCTTTTTGGAAGCTGTTTAAGTCACTGTATGAACATGTGATCTTTTATAGCCCACATCAGATATGTTGGTGGGTGGGTGAAAAAAAAAATAGAAATATTTGACCATCTTTAATTTCTGAGCCACTTATTTTGGTTTCCCTTAATCTTGATTTTATTTTTTCCTACACAAAGACAAGAAAAATCCTACTGTCTGTATTTGCAACTCAGGGATCTCTATCTGCCCTATTCAGTTCAATGAAGAAACTCTATTCATTTTTCCTTTGAAATGTTTCCCAATCCTATTCCTTCTCCACTCTCCCTAACCTTATTCCAAGAATCACTTCCTGTCTGTCACTACTGCAGCCTCATCCAATCTGGCCTTCCTGACTCTTTCCCTTCCACCTACATATACCATTTCCAAATGAATATCCCTTATATGTTAATTTAATGTTTGCTTCGACTTCATGTCACCATCAGCCATCACAATTCTGATATACTCATACACTACCTCTCTTCCAACTCTTACACATTTTATCTTCCTAAAATTAAATTTAGCATTTAATTTTCTTATGTCTTATATTATTTCCACAACTAAACCATAAAACTCTTCCTCTGGAGGATTATTTCTTTATACATACATAACCCCTCATATTATGTTCATGTCATTCTATTACTCTGTTCCTTGGGGGTGGGGGGGGACGGGGGATGACTCACACATGAATGTCACCAGACAGGATACAAAGGGGATGTTCAGTACTGGTCCCTGAAAAGCTGCCCAGGGCCTCAAATCCCTAAATAACAGGTAAAAATTAGGAGTAGACCTCAAACTTTAACACTTTTGTGATTCAAAGAAGGTGAAAAGGCAACCTACTCAATGAGAGAAAATATTTGGAAGCCACTTATACTATAGTGTTGTGGTTTCCCTACTATATAGAGATCACACAACTCAACAATAAAAGAGCAAGCAATCCAATTTAAAATGGGCAAAAGACTTATATAGACATTTCTCCAAAGCGGAAATACAAATAGCGAAAAAGCGCATGAAAAAAATGTTCAATATCACTAGTTATTAGGGAAATGCAAATCAAAACTACAATGAGATATCATTTCACACTTCATAGAACAGCCATTTTTAAAAAAACAGAAAACAGTAAGTGTTGGAGAGGATGTGGAGAAATAACAACACTCCTTCCCTGTTGGTGGGGATATAAAATGGTACAGCCTCTGTGGAAGACAGTTTGGTGGTTCCTCAGGAAGCAAAATATAGAACTGCCATATGATCCAGCAATCCCTCTACATGTATCCAGAAGAACTGAAAACTGTGATGCATACTGACATTTGTACACCAATATTCATGGTGGCATTATTCACTTTTGCCAAAAGATGGAAACAACCCAAGTGTCCATCAACTGCTGAATGGATCAACAAAATGTGATACATATGAGATGGAATACTATGCTGCTAAGAAGTGAAATTGGGACACATATGATAACATGGGTGAACCTTGAAGACATGCTGAGTGAAATAAGCCAGACACAGAAAGAAAATATTGTATGGTCTAATATTAACAAAACATGAAGAATAAATGCATGGAGTTAACACCTAGAGTATTGGTTACTAGGAGATAGGATGAGGGCTGAGGAGGAGTACTGATGCTTAACGTATATAGAAATTTTAATTAGCTTGACTGTAAAAGTGTGGAAATGGATAGAGTTGATAATAACATGGCATTCTAACTAACACAGCTAGTTTATAAATGGGATTGTGGCTGTAAGGGCAGTCTAGGGATGTAAATGTCAATTGAAAGAAAGCTAGAGAATAATCTAGGGACTGAATTACATAGTGAACCCAGAAGTAGATGAGAATTGTGGTTAATAGTACAAATACAAGAATGTTCTTCTATGATCTAGAACAAAGGAAAAATTACAATTAATGTAATCTATGGACTATAGTTAACAGCAATATTGTAACATTCTTGCATTAATGTCAAAGAAGTACTGTGTTAATAATAGGGGGTTACGGAAAAAATATACCTAATGTAGGCTATAGACCATAATTAGAGGCAATAGTCCGATAATGTTATCTCATAATCTGTAACAAATTTTCCACAACAATGTAATGCGTTGGTGGAGGGGTGTTATATGGGAAGTCTGCACATTTGCATGATTGTTTTGAAAGTTCACAACTTCTCTTAAATTAAAAAATTAGAAGTAGAAAGGCAAAGAAATGGATTCACAAAGAGTAAAAGATAGCACATAGAGTGGGAAATAATTAGTAAGAAAGTGGCTGTGGTTGGAGATGACTTAAAAATTAGGGGGTGCGGATGTGGCTCAAATGGTTGGGCATCCGTCTCTCATATGGAGGGACCTGGGTTCGATCCCTGGGACCTCCCAGTAAAAATAAAAGAAAAATATAGAAGGCGCACATGGCCACCAGGCCCCTGTGCGTGGGTGTACTCCCCCAGGCCCCAGGTGCGGATGCGCCATCAGGAATGCTGAGCCACACAGCAAGATGATGACGTAACAGGAGAGTGACACAAGGGAGAGCCAAGACGAGACGTGGTGAAAAACCAGGAACTAAGGTGGCACAGGCGGTAGGACGCCTCTCTCCCACATCGGAGGTTCCCAGGATCAAATCCCAGTGAAGACAGGAGGAAAAGGATGAGAAGGCAGGAAACAGACACAGAGAATTGCCCAGCGAATGGACACACACACAAAAAACATCAAGGGTGGGGGGTTGGGGGGTATTAAAAAAAAATTAGCCTCATTGCAACTAAGAACTGGTGTTTAATCTTTTAGGGCTTTTTTCACAGAAAAATACAAAAACCAATTATCTAAAAGATGTCAGTGGTTTAATGGAACCTGCTCCACCCTCCCCAACCTCAGGTTAAGAAAGTTAACAAGACCTCACCCTAAGGTTATTTTCAGTAGAAAAAACAGATAGGAGATATGATATCTATCTTAATTTTATCATAGATTTATAAAATGTAGTTAAGGTGATAAGAGGCAGACTTAAGACATATTCTAGTAATACCATGAAATTCTCAAATCCTCTGAGAAACTGGGAAAAGTGGAGAGGCAGGCAGGAGAAGAGAGAGGCTCCAAAGATATATATCTCAATCCCAACAAAGTTTGGAATCATTTCCTTATAGAGCAATGTTTCTGTAACACATCACAAAGGTCATAGAAGTTTCCTGAAAAACAGTGTCTCTTACCAATAAAGTCCAGAGAATTTCCAGGGACTAAGTATTCTAGGAACACATGTTGGAAAACAGTGTTCTCCAGACTTTACAACTCATTGCTTAAACGTTAAATTAATTTCTGGGAAAACAAAGGGCCATTCCCCAAGGTGCTTTAAAAATACAAATTTGAGGTTTTCAGCTTTGGGTAAAGCAATGATTCCCAACCCAGATGTACATTAAAATCACTAGAGACATTAAAAAAAAACCAACATCCAGAAAACACCCCATACCAATTAAATAAGACTCTTTGGAGGTGGGGGGAGGAGGGGGGAAGGGGGCGGGGCCTGGGTATTGACCATTGTTTCAAAAATGCTCAGGTGATTCTAATGTGCAATAGAGGCGGCAAGCACTAAAGTATAAAAGACCCACAAAGATCCAATTAAATTAAATTACTTAAAAACAAAACAAAACAAAAGCTACAGGTAATGGTTTCAAGTGTTAAAGAAAAAAGAAAAAAACTTTTATTTTTCTTCTTTAGACAAACCTCCAAGTCATAAGAAAAATATTTACAGCCAGACTCAAGCAAAATAGTGTATTCAAAGATATAAGTATGCCTAATAAATTCCTAGTTATCTAATTAATGGGCTTTTGATATTTATAGGTTAAATATTCCCTTTTGTATGTCAATTAACCCCTTGTGATGATTATGCTAGATATATATGTTCCATAAGTCATCATATACAAAAATGAACTAAAATTACTTAATCTTTTAGAAACAAAATCAGAGATTCACAAACTATGGCATTTTATTTCAGAGCCTTTGCTTACATTTGTACAATATATTACATAATTCTCCATTGTTTGCAGATCCTAATATATACTTTATAGCTTTTATTCTATAAGCTTCTTCAACATTTGCTGTCAACAAATCTTTACAATCCTGTACAAATTTGAATAACTTGAAACCATTTTCAACAAAATTGTTACTGTAAGCACACACTACAAGACTGAAAATGCTTTTCTTAGAAAAGTTGAATGTAAAGGATTCTGACACGTTAGCATCTACAACAAAACACTTTGAAAATCTCACGTGTCATATCGCCAGAAAACAAAGAAACATGCTAGCCCCATCCAAAAAAAAAACAAAAAAAAAACCAAAAACACAGAACTACAATTAAAACAGTAAAACAGTCTGTACAATAAAGTACTGTGTATTAACAGTGCCAGGTATTAAATAGCTTGAATGAACATATCCGTAATATACAAATGTCTTACAAAAAGGTGTGGAATTAAATACAAGTGCCAAACAGAACAGAGATTGGAATCGTACAACATAGAGTCAATACAAGTGAAAACAATTTTGCGTTCATTTTGGATTTTATACAAGGCATTAAATTTTATAGGCCTACCATCCAGATTAGCTATTTATATTTAAAATAACAACCATCCTTTTGAAACAGTTCATATCAACAACCTTTGAACCATACTAATACAGTTTCCTTGTTTCTGAAGTCCTCTCGTTGTAGCTCATAATAAAATAAGCAATACAAATGAATTATCTGTATTTAAGGGAAAAGAAACATTTACAAGAAAACACAAAAATATAACTGTTATAATTCATTATGAATAAATATACACTTTGAACGGGCTAAGTACAATCTTTATACATTGTTTAAGATTTAATACAGTTTAATAGCCATTTTCTTTTTTCACACAATGTATTATATCAAAATTAAAAAAAAATACTGATTCATAGAAAAATGGCAAAGTACAGTAGTTCCATTCCAATTTGAAGGGCCATGAAAAGCCACTGCAAGACCGTTTAGCCTAATTCAAACCTGTAAACATATTCAGTCTTTTTAAAAGAGAATCTAATGTTTGGTTAGCAGGATTTTGATGTCTAATATCCTGTTAACTGCAGGTTTTGAATTTATTACATGTGCTTGACTTATACAATTAAAGCCACCATAAGGTGACTGCTTTAAAAAACAATTAGCTTGTACAAATGAAAATAGGTTCATATTTTTTCATAAATAAATGGAAAAATATCAAATGTTCCAGCTTTAACAAAATACAAGGGAATACATATACAGTAAGTTATCTTAACATGTGCAGGCCCACCCAATAACTATGCTTATTGTATTGTCTCTACAGGCAGTGGAAAGCCTCCATTTGCCACAGTGGAAGGCCTTCAAGTTACCAGACATACAATTCCCAGACAAGTTGGAAACAATTATTGCTTGAGGAAAAGCAGTTCATTGTACTTTTTCTTCATAAAAAAGTGCACTTAAGTGCCAAGTCAGCTTGTCAAGAAACAATTTTTAAATATAAAATAGTGCTTGTCTGATTTTGTGTGTGTGTGTGTGCCACTGTGCAGTATAAAAAAGACGTGGCCCTCAAAAGCCATTAAGTGCAAAGTGCTTTGGCAAGTCCTGCTGTCACCTGCACTCAACTGACATTCCATTCTGTGATGCGCTGGACATTGATGGTTCAGCTAAAGTTAACATAACAGCAGCTGTTATGGAACTGGAAGAAGGTGAAGAAGAGGATGAAGATGTAGCAGCACCTAAAGGAAAGGGAACCCAAACAACAGCTTAATAAAAATTATATTCAACACTAAGATATAAAACACTATTCCCTTAAACTAAAATTCTGTTGTATTTTCCAAAAATCATTCACTTACAATAAAAGCACTCAATTCTCACAGTAAAGAAAGGCAAATCTAGTGTATCTTAAAATTTTTGACAGTGCCAAAGTATAGAAGTAATGAAAAAGGACAGACCAGGAAGGGCTCTTGCATGGACTGAAGAATAAAATCAAATGCCCGGTCTATAAGATATGATAATAAGTCTATAAGATATGATAATAAAATATACATTAGAATGGATTTTCTGTAACAATGAAAAAAACACCAAAAATAGCCTTCAATTCTGTTGGAAAAATCTATAACCCACCCCAAAATTATTTTTTCCCTCCTAATTCCTGTATCTTTCTGTGTTCAGGGTTTTCTAATGATTAGTGGTGATGAAAATGGAAGGCTAAAGTTGTGTGTGCTAAGAATGGTGACTTATTTGATTTCCACTTAGTTCCAAAGCAAATTCCACAGTAGTTATTTTCCTCAGGGAAACTATCGCATTGTTATTGGGGAGGGGTGTAGGGGAGGGGGTATGGGGGCATTTTTAAAGGAATACAAAGCACAAAGTTAAAAAAAGACATTTGGTAGAGGGGTGAGTAGTAGAAAAGTAAGTCTCTTTCATCCAGGACTCTCCTAATCCCCGTCATTTCTTCCCCACTGGTACCAACTGTTCCATATTCTTTGAAATGCTAGAATAAGGGTTGGCAAATTATGGCCCCAGGGCCAAATCTAGCCCATATCCTGTTTTTGTAAATAAAACTTTATTGGAATATAGCCAGGTCTATTTGTTTATATATTGCCTATGGCAGATTTCACAACTACAATGCAGAATTGAGTAGTTTCTACGGATAACCATAAAGCCTAAAATATTTATTTGTCCCTTAACAAAATGCTTATGACTCTTTTTCTTGAATAATTTTATCTCCAGAATCTAGAGATATGACATGCAAAATTTAAAATATGTAGAGATAACTTCACTTTTAAAAACACAAAACGAAGCATAGCATAGTACCTGGCTCTTGATTTTTTTAATTAACAATATATCTTAAGAGATTATTCCATAAGTACATATAAGCTACCTCTTTTTCTTTTCAAAGTTGAATAGTATTCCACTATATTGATGAACCGTAACTTATTTAATTATTAGCCTTTTGCTATTAACTACAACTATATTAACTAACTTGTGAATTATAAATAAAAGTTTAAATGTCTTCTTTATTTTGCATCAAGGCAATGTATCATTTGATCATACAATTTAATAACATTCTTTGTGTCTACATATTTTGCCTTGGGGCTTATTCTAACAACTGGAATTAACTAGTTATTCAAACACATGGTCAAATTGTTTTCTAAGATAATTGTGCCAATACTTTGACTAGCAATTGGTTTAGTTATGCATTTTTTTGTGTGTGCTAAGAATGGTATCTTATTTGATTTCCATTTTTTTTTGATAAGCAGGGTAAACACTTTTCTATTGATTTTTTTCTTTTTTCTTTTTTTTTGATTTTTAATAGTACTTCTTTATTTACAAACTGATATCTAATGCTGACTCTCCCAAAGAAAGCATCTATTTAGCAGAATTATAATTATAGAGAATTTCTGGTAACCACATCACTGTTTTGAAGGGATTATTCTAGATAGATGTCTGATTATACAGAACACTCCTATTAAAAGCTTCAGCTTATTTAATAGTAAGAACTTCAGTAAAAGCATGTAAACAGTATGCTAATAGTAATTGATTATTTTTAAATGATTACATGATAGCAAACACATAAAACCCTGATCTCCTTTCTTTAACAGAATGCTTCCATATATACTTTCTATATATTAATATTTAATTCCTTTTAAAATACTCTATAACTCAGACAGAGAAACAGACTTTCACCCACCCCACAAATTAAGAAGCCTAGACAAATGAAGGTGAAGACTGTTACAGAGGTACCACTGACAGGGAAAATTGGTCGAAGGAAATGAAAATGAAAGTGCTTCAGAGGCTTAATAAGGAAGGTAACAGTGGGAAAAGAAGAGGTATTGAAGCAAAGTCATAAAGCATACATTATGCTGCTCCTCTCCCACCATTCCCCTATTGTCCCATTTCTCTGCTCCCCTTTTCATAGCAACTACTCAAAATTTTCCTAGGTCCAGGATCTCTACTTCCTCATTTTCTACATTCTCCTTAACCAACTTCAATCTAGCTTCTATATCCACTACTCACTGAAAATGCTTTTGAAAAGGTCACTAATGACTCCAACATTATCAAATCCATTGACCACATACTTTGACTTTTCAGCAGCATTCAACACAGCTAACCACTCACTCCCTTCTTTCTCAAACACCTTCTTTTCTTGGCCACCTTCTCCTGGTTTTCCTCATAATTCAGGGCTACTGCTTCTCAAGTCATGCTGGCTCTATCTTCACCTTCTTAACCCTACCTCTAAATTTTGGTTTGCCCCAGCTTTCCTTTTCTTTTCTTTCCACATTTCTTTCCAAGGTGACCTAATCAACTATTGTGGCTATAAAAACCACTTCCAGTAACTACTGTACTATAGCTATGCCAATGACATGATAGTTACTTCTCTAGTCCTGACTTCTCCCGAGATACAAAATTAAATATCCCACTGTCTACTTGACACCTGCACTTGGATGGCATAATAGGCATTTCAAAACCTGAAATGGTTAAAACAGAACTTTTGGTCCTTGTTGTGTTCCCTTACCCATAACTTATTCTTTTCTAGGCTTTCCCCATTTCAGAAAATGGCACCATGTACTCACTTGTGCAGCCAAAAAGCTAGAAGTTGACCTCAATTCTTCTATTTCCTCCATTCACCAGACTCAAATCCAATCAATTAGCAAGCGCTAATTCAATAGCAATTGCTCTCCATATTTACTGCAACTATTCTAGTCCAAGTAACTCATGCAGGATTTTCCAGCTAAAGGAGGGCTTCCTTAACAATTGTGATTGTGACAATTATACTAATCAAGGAAATGCTCTTGATCCTGCCTGCCTTTCCATTTGTATCCTGCTCCCACACTGGTCAACTGCAGAAATTGGGTCCTAATGATGGTATTAGTATTTCATAATCCCCTGTATAAATTTTTTTTTACTGATTTTTGAAAATAATTAAAAACTTGGTTCATTTTGATTTTTTTAAAGTAACTATTGGGGGATGGATGTGGCTCAAATGGTTGGGCATCCGTCTCCCATATGGAGGGACCCAGGTTCGATGCCCAGGACCTCCCGGTTAAAAAAAAAAACAAAAACGTAACTATTATCTCCCACCTGATCTATTGCAGTGGGCTCCCTAACTGGTCTCACTGCTTCTACCATTGCCCCTCTAGAATCTACTCTTCTTAAAAAAAAAAAACAACCTATAAATATATCATGTCATTTCCTTGTTTTAAACTTTTCAAATAACTCCATCTTAAAATAAATAATAGGGAAAGCGGATGTGGCTCAAGCAATTGGGTGCCTGCCTCCCACATAGGAGGTCCCGGGTTTGGTTTCCGGTGCCTCCTAAAGAAGATGAGCAGACAACAAGTAGACAGACAAGGGAGTAACCTGGGGGGTGAGGGAGGTGGTGGTGGGGGAAGGGAAAAAATATAATAATAATTATTATTATTTTAAAAATAATGAAATCTCTACTCCTCATCCTGGCCTACCAGGCCCTACCTGATTTGGCTGATAGTTCTACCGTTTCCTACCTCAATGATTTTCTTTCTGTTCCTGAAATATACCAAGCATATTCTTACCTTAGAGCAGTGGTCTTCAACCAGAGGCAATTCTTCCTCCCAGGGGATATCTGGCAATGTCTGGAGATATTTCTAATTTACACCACTACGGAGTGCTAATAGTGCCTAGTGGTTAAAGGCCAGATATTGCAGGCTGCTAACCACCATACAATGCACAGCACAAGTTCCCCACAGCAAGAATTATCTGGCCCAAAATGTCAACAGTGCCAAGAATGAGAAACCCTGTCTTAGGGACACTTGCTGTTCTTTTTGCCTAGGACTTTTTCCCCCAGATTTTAACGTGCCTGGTTTCTTGTCATTCAGGAAATATCCTGGACATTTGTAACTTAAAACAACTCACATAATCACTCTATTTTCTTCACAGTGTTTTTTACTTTCTAAAACTATCTTAGGGTTATTTTTTTTGTCATATTGAAATCTCCATGAAACTTAATGTTATGACTTGAGATAATTTTAAAGACAATATTTCAAGAATCCACAAAAAAGTCAATACTACACAAGCTGTGATTTTGTACTAATGGTGAACATACACTAACATTCATTAAGTGATTATGATGTCCGGGCATTTTCCTAGACAAACTGCAAGCATTAATTATTGCATTTACTTCTTAAAACAAACCTATGAAGTACACATTATATTTTCCCATTATCTAGATGGAGAAAATAAGGGAGAGAGATTAAAGAACTTGTCTGAATGTTATACAGAGATATAAACCCATACTAGTCTAACTACAGTCAAAAACTCTGCTTTATGTTTAAAGTAAAGTAAGGTAAAAACACTCACTCTCTCTCTCTTTCTTCTTTAAACGCTTTCTCCTCCGATCAATGGAAGCTACTTCAGATTTTAATGACAAATAATGTTTTCTGATTTCTTGAAGTTTTTCTTGAAGAATTGTGATGCGTTCAGCACTTGTCATATTTTCCAGGTCCGCTATAAATTGAAAACTTCATTAATGTGTAATTTTGAACAAAATGCTAATTTATCAAAGAAAGAACATATAGTATGAGTTGTAAAATAAGGTCAAGGAAGATAAATATTTAAAACTAAGGCTTCTATAGACACTATAAAACACAGTTTAGTGGTTCCTCAAAAAGTTAAACAGAACTACATATGATCCAGTAATCCCACCTGTAGGTACACACCCAAAAGAATTCAAAACAGAGACTCAGGCAAATATTTGTATACCAGTGTTCGTAGCAGCATTCTTCACAATAGCCAAGAGGTGGAAGCAACCCAAAAGTTCATCAGTAGATGAGTGGATACACAAAATGTGTTATGTTATGTCTATATAATGGAATATTACTCATCCTTAAAAAAGGAATGAAATTCTGATACATAATACTACATGGATGAAGCTTGAAGACATCATATTAAGTGAAATAAGTCAGATATAAAGGGAGAGATATTTTATGATTCCATTTATATGAAATAGCTAGAATATGCAAATTCATAGGGACAGAAAGTAGCGTACAGGTTACCAGGACTGTGGGGGACAAGGAATGGGGAGTTAATGCATAAGGGGTGTAGGGTTTAAATTTGGGAAAATTCTGGATGGTGATGAAGTTATGAATCTCACTAAATGGTATGCTTGGGAGTGGTTGAGATGGGAAAACTTACATTGTATATATAGTTCCACAATTTAAAAAAAAAGAGACAATGACAATTAAATCCAATATAAGACCCAAGACTGGATCTAATACTGGAGGAAAAAAAGGCCCAAGAGGACATTTTTGGGACATACAAAAAAACTGGAATATAGACGGTAAGCTTTATAGTAAAGTTAAATTCTTAGACATGATAACTGTACTTAAGATGGTTACATAAGTGGATATCCTTTGTTCTTAGAAATGTACAGGGAAGTACAAGGAACATAATGTATACAAACTACTCTCAAATGTTTACAAAATATACTGATAGAAGGATAGACGGACAGATGGACAGACAGGTAGACACAGAAAATGTGGCAAAATATTGAAATTGGTAGGTCTGGGTATCTGGGGGTGGGGAGGGTATACTGGAGCTCTCTGTAAGAGCTGGGTATTATATTTAAATTTGAAATTATTTCAAAATGAAAGTTTACAAAACACAAGACAAAAAAACTAAGGTTTCAAATTATTTGTTTCTTAAGATTTTTGTTTTCTAGGCTAGGACAATGCCTAGCTTATAATATATACATGGTATTTGTGGAATGAATAAATCTGTGTAGAATTAAAGACCTTATGACCTAAACACTACATGCTAAAAATTCCACATTCATGAACAGTATAACCAAGGTGTATCATTAAAGAATCATATGTAGAAATAAGACGGGAAAGACAACAACGTTAAAATTGTAGATTTACAATTAAAATTTTTTAAAACTTGGAGGAACTTTTTTTAAAAGTTCAAAAAATTTTATTAGGAAAATTTCTGACAGATAAGAAAGTACAGAGTCATATAATGAAACCCTATGTACCCATCATCCAGCTTAATTATCAATGTATGACAAATCTTGTTTCATTTATACCCCCTTACTTCCCACTCCTAACCCAGATAATTTAAAAGCAAATTTACAACATCATATCATAAATATCTAGTGTTTATATTTGCAAACTGCCTTAAAAATTTTCTTCTAGCAATTTGTTTATTCAAATCATGATCCAAATAAGGTCTATAAATTGCAATTGGTTTAGTATAGCTTCTTTTAAAAGTTAATAGCAATCAGAGGTAGTTATAAGTAAGGGATCAATTTTTCTATGCTAATTATATACTAAATATGTTACTTACACATCTGAAAACTCCACTTGTAAACTTTGGGTAATCGATTACTGGATTCCTTGATATCAAGATCCTTATCACCATTTTTTCCACACTTTCCTGGAGATTGAGTCCTTGCAGGAGATTTGGTACTATGAGACTTCATTCCAGTAGAAATTGATTTGATCGGCTGAGTCTTAGTTACACTTTCACCAGCGGAAAGTTCTTCACTATCACTACTATTTGCTGAAAGAAAAAAATTTTTTTAAAGTATTAACAGACAGAAGAGTAACAATTTCTGCTACAAATTTTAGTGGATAATTTAAAATTAACCATTTGAATTTACTACTACAGCAAATGACTTGCTTTATAAACCCTGCCTAGAAACCTAGAAAATCATGTACACATGAAGCAGAATCTCAGTTAAAAAAAAACACACACACAAAAATCTATAGCCACCAACACAAAAGAATTCTTACCTGAACTGCAATAATTTTTCAAAAAATCACTTAAACTAATCTTACATTGTATTTGGTAGACTATTAAATACACTGTAATCATTTGAATGTTTTTTTTCTTCTAGTATGTTAATATATAAAATAAAATTCAGCATCTTTTAAAATGATTCATTATAGAAAGTTCTTAATTTTAATACTTTGGATTTTGTACAGATTGTGTATGTGTAACATTTTCCTACTCCTCTGGTCACAAACAAATAATGAACCATCATCATACTCAATAAAGGATTCTTTGGGAATAAACTCTAAACTTTGATATGTACAATTAATTTCTTCATAAGTAACTCGTACATCATACCTGTTGACTAAAATAAGGCACCATTTTTACCCTGGTAAACATATTCAGTGATTTATGAGGAATTCAGACGTTTGTGTAATAATTACATTATGTTTCACCAGACTTCGCTGATTAAGTTTCAGTATTAGAATGGAAATGTTTAACCTTGAATAGCTTACCATATAAATTTGTAATGGGATTAATATTTTCATAAATTGCCTCTTTGTAGATACAAAGTATTATTTTAGAGTCTATCAGAGTTAATTCATTTTACTAATTATTCTCAGAGACTGGGTTACTCATTCTGATTTACCATGCCATAAGCCGATTATTAAAATGGGAGAATACAATCAACCCCCACATTTCTAAATTATATGGATATGTTAAATGATTTGTTGAAGATGAGTCCTCAGGAAATGTCATTTAAATGGTAAAGTCTTGAAGACAAAAACATCATAATATAAAAAACAAATACTTTAAATAGCCTATCAGTTATGCGAAATAATTGATGATCAATTTGGCATATATTTATTGATTCTTCATTTAACAATAGCCAAACAGCCACCAAAAAAAAACCCAAAAAAACAAAAAAACACAAAAAACACACAAAAAAACCAACCACCAAAGAAACAACAAAAACAAAACCATATATATATGTATATATGTTAAGATCGCAAAGCCTTACAAGTATTCCAATTAGCGAAGATACTACCAACTCCTCCCACTGTGATGTTTTGGGAATAAAGAAACCACCACTCTTTTACATATATCTTAAACTAATCCCCTCCCAGTCCCCCCATTGCTGCTCTGGAATCCCTGGCAACTCGCAGCTAAGCCACCCAAGGCCTGGCCCACTCTGATGCAGTGGTCTGCCTCAGCCTGGCTTTTGTGGCCCCTGCTGAGCACAGCCGCCCGGGGCCCCAAGGGATGCCATATTCACCGCCTGGAAGTCATATGGGCTCAGCAGAACCTCGGGGAGCTGGCCGAAAAACCCTTTTCTGCACTGAAGTGCAGCCAAGCCGGCTGATAGGAAAGGTCAGGCAGTGGAGGTGGCAGGAGTCTCCTGGAAGAGCAGCAGGAGGTCAGTGTGGGACACCTGAAAAAAAATTCTTTACATATTTTCTGCTTCTCACTTTGTGTTTACAAAAGAGAGAAAAAATGTTAGGCTCTCAGGAGAAATACTGTGTGTGTGTGTGTGTGTGTGTGTGTGTGTGTATTCTCTGGAGGTCGATGAACAGTCATTGCTGAAGTTAAGTCTTTAATTGAAGACTACTTAGCAAAAATATTGTTTGTAGCAGCTGCTCTCAGGCCACATAGTTTACGGTACCAAGGACAAAGATCGTAAACTGGAGTTGATGGAATTATAGCTCTAAAGCTATCTTGATTGCTTTCTTCTAGGCTGATTTTACCATGAAGTATTACAAAGCAATCAATTTCATTTTAATAAAAGATATAAATAATTGAAGCATTTTATAATATGTAATATATATAATAGTTATTGGAAAGAACTATGGAACATATAAATGTAACATAAAGATGTGGATGTTTATATTATATTGGCTAGTTATTTTTAAAAGGATTACCTGATATTCAACAATAATCAATACTCCTGCTAAATAATACCAAACTGTATAATTCCAGAATTTACCGAGGATCCAGAAGATTTCTGCATGACTATTTTTGAGGGTGGAGATTATATCAAAATATTGAATTAACCCATATCCTGAATACCTTTTTTTAAATGGGGAATAATATTTATCAACTTTTATTCTTATATTTTTAAAAGATTAGAGGTTTCACACTTACTGCCTTTTCCCTTCTTTTTGTTGTTTACCACGGATGCTTTATGGCTTCTCTTCTGCTTCTTTGATGAACTTCCTCCTCCCTGAGCATCTTTCACTCTTTTCTGACCTGTACAGGCTATGATGGGAAAGAAATTATTAAGTAACACAAAATAAAACCAAACTTCCCTAGGTATAAATTAACTCCATATTTTAGAAACATAGAACAATTTCAAAACTACATATGTTCTTTATAAGACTTGTAAATTATCATAAAAATTACTATAAACTTTAAAAATAAATTATCATTAATGGAGCTGAATTATTGCATACACTAAAAATTAGGGTTTCTTTAAAAAGCAAATCAAATGTGCATATCCTTCTCAGAAAAATCAGATATAAACTGAAAATAGCTCCCAATGAAGTAGTGGGGGGTATAAGGATCTAACAATTCAAAAACAGGTATATGCTGAAAACAGAAACTGAAATTTGTTAAGATTCAGAATACCAAAATATTAAGATTTAATTACAGGTTAAAATATTAATTATATATTATAGATATTACTATAAGTTAAAATGCTATAATATAATGATATTAATGGGATAAATTTTAGCAGTAATTCACAGTTGGTTATTTTACCAATTTATTTATTTCAACAGTAACTTAGTTCCCAAGGCACTGGTTACCATTTACAAATCCAGCACAGTAGTTCTAAGTAACAGTTCATCTTCTTGATTGAGAAATTCTCCCAAAACATTATGAATGCCTCCCTTTTCTCCAAGGACTAGTCCAAGTCTTACATCTTCACTAAGACCTTCCCTGATGCTATAGGCTTCACTGATTTAATCACTATTCTGAGCTATAGCACTGATCTATACTACTAATTTGCTCCTTAGTATGGGCTATGCTTCTGTATCTTTCTAATTATATGTATTGTTTCCCAGACTATACAGTAAGCTTTTTCCCCAGAGACTAATAAAGCCCTATTTCTATTTGAGTCCAACATCAGATGCTATGATGAAATGACATTATTATGTTACAACTGTGCCATGCTTGCTGCAAAAATAGGTTTCTTGATCCTGTTACCAAAGGTAAAAATCAACTTTGAGCAGACAAGACATGGCTTACTTAGTAAAAAATGGGACAGGATATTAACTGTTTGCAAGTTTCTAGACAGTTTTCTTTTTTCCTTGTTAATGGATCACATCTTATCTATAACTTTTTCTAATACTGTTTCAATAGAGCAATTTAAGTGAAGAACAAAGAAGGTAATCTTGATATTGACTCCAGTGAAACAAAGAATCTTAAAATTAATTGGGGAAGCAGATGTGACTCAAGCAATTGAGCTCTTGCCTACCACATGGGAGGTCCCAGGTTCAGTTCCAGGTGCCTCCTAAAGAGAAGACAACCGAGGGGTGGGGGAATAAATAAAATAAATCTTAAAAAAAAAAATAAATAAAAAAATTGGCAGGTTTCTCTCCAAGAGTTTATTTAATTACGAAGCTTTCTGCTACTAAGAATTAAAAACCTAAATGTAGGCTAAATTGGAAAACTAAATATAAACAGTAAAACTTACATTTTTACGTTTAATATGATTTGAATTCTCCAATAATAGTAATAGACAAATCTATTAAAATGAGGCCATATTAAACAGGTGCTTAAAAATTTATTTCTAGAGATATAATTCTAAATAAAACTGAAGAACAATGCTTTGATTTGATAAAACAGATGGTCTCTCTTACCCTAAATTTGGGAGTGGCTCTCAAATTCCACACTTTTTAACCTAGTTGAGATTAAAATTCAAAAGGGCAATGTTGACTTAGTCTATCAGAAGACAAGAAATCGTATCTCTCTTTTTTTTTAATTTTAATCTTCTTAAGATATGAGGAGCATGGTGAGGATACAAACTCTTAAGAACTGCAAATATTAAAATTTATCATATTATTGTTGAAAGTCTGTGATAAAAGTATTCTTTAATTTTGAAGATTATTTTACTCATGCCTGGATAATTCAGTTCCATGAGACAGTATGGCATATAAATATAATCATAGTAGCTGTATGTGTGAATGTGGAAAAAATCAAAGAACATCCCAATTTAATTGCAACTATATTTTTTACTCTGTTATTTATTTATTAAAAGAAATCTTTTAAGTCAAAATTTGTGTGAGAAAACTTAAGAATTAACTAATCTGATTTAGACCAGGTATCCTTAGCTAAAAATCTAAAACTAGCATACTAAAACATGATGTTATATAAAATACAAATCCTAGTGGCTCTATTTTTCCAATGAAAACAAGCATGTTCCAAAGCCAAGTGTCAGCCTAGAGTATAATGATTTAAAGATACCTGAACAAAGTGGTTTATAAGAAAAATGATGACAGAAGTATAGCTGTAGCACCATCAAAAGGCACTAATACTTTCGGAAAGTACTAATTTGAATTTCCACTTTTAACAACTTCACGGAAAATCAAAAAAGTATATACTGTAGGTTATTAACATACACATTGGTCCTTCAATTTGGAAGCTATGCATCTAAGAAAGCATCAAATTCCTTTACAAACTCACACAAGTTAGTCAGGCTTGAAAATCAGTTTGACACGGTTGTCTGAGGAAAGCAGTGCCTGGACAGTTGGTTGCTCCAAACCCCTACATACAGTATTTGGTTAAGGGTGGAGGGGTCTGTCAATAAATCAAAATGTTTGTGAGAAATTGCACATTACAATTGCAAAAACAATGTTACAGAAATATATTTAAGCTGCTCATGCCATATAGTCAACCAGTGTATAATGAATTTTCAAATAGGTTTGGATTTGGGCTTGGGTGCAATTTCTAGGATGTGTTCTCGTACACAATGAAATGTCATGGATGACTCAAGCAAAGAACATTAAAGCCTTCTTAAGCTTTTAAATGCATTCCACTACTCATTACTCAAATAACCTATCACTTCCCATTTTTACCATGTTCACACAAGTACTTTGCTTAAACACTTCATAACAAGAGATACTGTGAAACCATTAAAAATTTAAGAGGGGAAATCCTAAAATAAGTCAACGTATACTTTTTCCTCCTCACCTTTTTCAGGATGTTCTGCTTCTGGTTGATTACTACTGCTGGAGCTCACACTCGCATCAAAGCCTGTTGGGGAGCTATTCCCTTCAGACTGGAGGTCTTGAAGCTCCCCTGCAACACTATCCACCTCAATTGTGCTATCAGTTTCACTCTTGATACTTCGAACCTCTTCTTGGTTTGGAGCCAGTGGTTCTGATACTGTTACAGAAGACTGCTGCCGACTGGCTTCTGTTACAGTGACTGATGAAGGCGATTCAGGTGTAGTAGGAGGGGTATTTAACACTGAGTTACTGCCACTACTTGGAAATTCTGCTTTTTTGTCACTGACTTCCACTGTTTTATCCTCAAGGGGTTTACTATCGACACTGATTGGTGGTGATTTTTCTAGCTCTGCATTGGGTGAACAAGTCTCCTCTTCTGTCACAGTCTGTAGTGACTCCTCTGCTATCCCCTCTTCTGGGGAAGGATGGGGTGGAGAAGCTGCAGCTTCAGTATCAGAGTCTGAAAAAAGTTCCTTCAGTGTTTTTTTAGGCCATTGTCCCTGAATACTTGACCAGACATCTTTTCGATCTTTAGCTCTGCTGTTCTGAAGTCTTTCATCAGAGTTATTTAGAAGTTTTATCCTTTTCTCTGCCACTTCTGAAAATCCTGAATAGAAACCAGTTGTCCGGAGAGATTTTCTTTTTTCCTCCAAACCATTGTATTTCTTAGTTGGTGTCATCTTTGCTTTTGATTTTTCTTCTTCCTCTTCATCTGAAGAGCTGTTGCTACTGTTTTCTATGCAAAGTGATTCTTTGTTCTTGGCCTTCTCTTCCTTTTTGCCAGGTGATCCAGTTTTTAAACATTCTTCTGTATTGCAATACCTTCTTTTACCACGTTTTACTTGTGGTTTTGAAGATTTATCTGTCATGTCCTTCTTGACATCTTTCCTCTTTTTTGTGACTTCATCCTCTTCTTCATAATCAGTATCTTCCGACAACCCTTCTATATCTTTTCGTAATCGTTCTGGAGATTTTGACAATGGTTTAGCTATAACCAAATCTGTATGGATTTTGTTTTCTTCTAGCAAAGATGAACTATTCTGTTGTTCCTCTTTTGAAATAAGATCATTTTTGCTGTGGGCCAAATGATCAATCTTAGATTCTTCCTTGCCATTATCATCAATGTCCTGAGCACTTGTCTCACCTTCCTGCTCACTGTCTTCAGCAGAACTTTCAGAAGCTAGAAAAATAAAAAAGGAACAAAAAGGGTGAATATTATAAGAACATTAGCAATATCTTCAATGTGTAGGCACTTTATATATTAGTTCCTATGTTCATAGCCACTCTGAGTTGCTAGGCTTTATCCTCTTTTTACAGCTAAAGAAACAGAGGTTAGACACTCACCCAATGATGGAAATGTAGAATAAAGATATTGGTAGACATGTACAGTCTCTAAAAATTTACCTTCCCTTTAATGCACTTGTTCTTTAAGAGGCTATTAGAGGACATGCTCTACCAAAATGAAAGTAAATCATGGAAGCAAGGGGTAAGGGATATATGACATAAAGAAAACAAAAGAATTCCAAGGACTACCATGAAGAGATTCTTAAAATGGGATCTCCCCTAGGAATACAGTTGTGCACTAGATGTAGAAGAAAACTAGTCCAGACTAGTGCAGCATTATTCAAAAGAAAGTCATCCAGAGGGCTAGTATCACTAAGATGTCTGCTATCAATGTACAGTCTTTGAATAACTGTATTTAGGTTGTTTAACCATGACCTGATGAAATTCTAGTGCTACCCTTCATGGCAACATCATTTTACACAAAAGAAACATTTTGTTTTAACCTAATCCTGAAAACTGGTGGTAAATTATGGTAAGCCTCGAATCAGAAAATACTGAGCAGCCTATAACCATGGAGCATATTCTTGCTGGTCATCCACTACAACTATGTCAGTATTTTGTGATGAGCCTCTATGTTCACAGAACTTGCTCATGAACGTAACCCAATGAATTCCCTAGAGGGGCTTTTGTATACTCTCAAAGGAGCTGAAGCTGAAACCAGATTATGAAGTGGCGATTCTATTCAGATAACATTCTCAGAAAGATTTCATCTAAGCAGAAATAATGCCTTCTCTTACACAGCTAGGTTTATGCTTGCTGCTCAGTGTACAAAACTAAACAATATTCTCTTTAGGAATATATACATTAGTAATACAATTCTGAAGAAAAGTAAAGCAATGATTATACAAAAGCCAAGATAGTATTTCTGATGATAGAGGAGGGGACATACAGTATACTTATAGCAAATATCCATCTGAAAAGAGAATAATTTCCATTATATTCAAAATTAAAAATCAAATCTCGCTTAAGATATTAGAAATGTAAAATATTTTTAGAGATGTATTGTTTTACTTTAGAAGATAGACCAAATTTCCCTCTCCCTGCCCAGCAGAATTTAATAAATCTCCCCATCCAGTCCTTATGTCTGACCTTATTTCAAGTTAATAATAAAGCCAATAGGAGGGGACGGATGTGGCTCAAATGGTTGGGCGTCCGTCTACCATATGGAGGGACCTGGGTTCGATCCCCGGGACCTCCCGGTAAAAATAAAAAATATATATATATAGAAGGCGCATGGGCTGCCAGGCTCTGTGTGCCGGTGAGCCTCCAGGCCCCAGGAGCCATGCAGCAAGATGATGACGTAAAAGGAGAGAGACAAGACGAGATGCTCCGAAAGCTCCGAAAACCAGGAGCCGAGGTGGCGCAGATGGCTAGAACACCTCTCTCCTACATCGGAAGTCTCCAGGATCGAATCCTGGTGAAGACTGGAGGAGGAGGATGAGAAGAGATGAAACAGACACAGAAAATTGCCCAACGAATGGACACAAAACAGCAAATGGTGAAGGGGGTTTTAAAATGGATCAAGTAAATAAATAAATCTTTAAAAATAAATAAATAAATAAAGCCAATAGGAGAGTGGGTATAGCTCAGTGGTTGAGCGCATAAATAAATAAATGTATAAATAAATAAGATAATAATAATAAAGCCAAAAAAATTCTAGTTCAATTCAAAAACAGAATTTTGATAATCTCATTGACTTACCTTTATATAATTTGACATATAAAAACTAAAGTCAAATATTTGAATACAACAGGATGTTTGTTATGTTTACCTTGAAGTCCATTAAGAATAGAAGTAATTTCTATGGACTTAATATGCGCTGTATCAGAGTTTTTGGCATCAGCGAGATCCAATTTAGATACCATTTCAGGAGATGAATTTGTCTGAAACGGTGGTTTAGACAAGCGTCGAAGTTTACAGTTTTTCGGAGAATATTTTTCATCTTTGTCTTTTTCTTTGTCTAATTTATTCTAGATTAAGGAAAAAAAAAGCATGTTATTTAGCCATAATTTCTCATGATGCATTCATCAGTACCAATGTCAATAGTCATTTTTAACTCAGTTATTTAATATTAAATGTGAAAAGAAAGAATATAAATAGACCCCCAAAACAGTCAAGAACATGTTTCCTAAAGTTATTTAACAAAACACTATAGGATGAGCAAAAAGGTTTTGTATAGTATTAACAATATATTTTAATAGTAGGACTCAAATTAACAATCAGATAGGCTGTTAAGACTAATGAACCTACATACTTCAAGGCTACATTGGTGTTACAAAGACTTCAAAATTAAATCACACTTCCAGGAAGATGGTGGACTAGAAAGACATGGAACTCTCTCCCAGAAAAATGGCTAGAGGAGAGAACACCAGGGGAAGGCTGGACACCGCCCAGAAAAGAGAGGGGCAAAGGAAAAGAATTGCGACAGCAAAACTGTGACTTAAAAGCCACAGCTGTAACTGCCTGCAACCTCCCCTACTCCATGAACACTTTTGAATGTGGCTACAGACAAAGGGGACCCCAGAGATAAACCTCCCCAGGAAAGGAGGTCAGCCTAAGGCTGACCCT
>JAQZBX010032562.1:0-25799 GCA_029593785.1 Cabassous unicinctus
GGAACTGAACCCGGGACCTCTCATGTGGTAGGCAGGTGCCCAACTGCTTGAGGCACATCCGCTTCCCAGGATCAAATCATGAGTTGGGTGATGTTATCTCCATTTTTCAGATGAGGACACTGAGTTTCAAGAGCATACATGGTTTGCTCAAGGGCATGCAGTTGGAGAGTGGCAGTGCTGGGGTCTGAGCCCGTGCACTTGACCTTTGTGCTGTGCTTGGACAGAGGTGCCGTGACCTTCATGGCAGACCTACAAGGCCATTGCTATTATTATGCCATGTTTAGTATGACTGCCTGGGACTCAGAGAGCTTGAGCGACTTTGTTCAAGGTCACAGAGCCAGACCAGGATGTAGCACAGGTTGGTCTGATGCCATGCGTGAGCTCCCGCGGCCATGAATCATAAATGGTGGCCATTGGCAGAAAGGGATATCACCCAGGAGACTCTTTCATCAGCTTTAAGAAAGCCAAGGCTGGGCTGCATGGCCCCTTGGCTGCTGAGCGGCTGGCTCTCCAAGATGCTACCTTCACCAAGGTCTCCATGGCTGCGGGCGGAGCGGGTGGGCAAGCCAAGGTGCTCACTGCGCAATGAGATCCC
The DNA here is from genome assembly GCA_029593785.1 of Cabassous unicinctus. Taxonomy (NCBI): domain Eukaryota; kingdom Metazoa; phylum Chordata; class Mammalia; order Cingulata; family Chlamyphoridae; genus Cabassous; species Cabassous unicinctus. The sequence continues at coordinate 596 of JAQZBX010032562.1, forward strand.
CTCAGCAGCCTGGGGGATTCTCTCCACTCTGGTGTGGAAAGCGTGGAGCCTGTCCTAGTCCAACTGCCTCTGTCCTCCTCCCGCTCGCCCTCCCTCTCTGAGAGTTGCCACGGCAACCGCTTGGGCATCTCAACGGCGTCTTCTCCAATAATCTGGGCCTCTGATCTCTGGCAGGCCTGTAATGAAGGGACAGTTTGTTAGCGCTGACATAAACACTGGGAACTGGAGCTGCCTTATTTCATGTCATTTAAGAAGTCAGCTCGAGCCCGCCGACAGCCGAGCAAACTGTGAAGATATTTATTTGTTCAGTTCCCTATGGTGAAAACCAACGTTTAGGAGGCCAGGGATTTTTTTTTTTTTGTAGTTGTCGATTATTTGCTATTCTTTTTCTTTTGGTAAGGAAAGAAAGATATCTCAGAAAGTGTCCCAGTATACCTTTTGCCTTCCTTTAGTCAACCCTTGGCTAAGGAATGGGGACTAGAATGGCTGTGAACCCAGGTGATGCCATTTGCATCATTTCCCTAATTTGCAGAGCCCTTTCTTGGCTCTCATTGCTTTAGTAGCACATCGGTTTGGAGAGGAAGGCAGATCGTTGATACCCATTCCTGTGGCAGACAAAGAGAAGAAAATCAGAGAAGTTTAGTTACATACCTAAGGTCACACAGCTAATAAATGCTAGAGTCAGGATTTGAATCCAACCAAGGCTTTTGATTAAAAAATCTAGAGCCCTTTCCACAGCCTGGGGCCTTGCTCCAAGGATCCTAAGGAAATGAATGTTTTAAACTCAGTGGTGGGGAAGTGTGAGGTCTAGATCTCCCCATGATTTTTTTTTTTTTTTCAACTGATGAAGTTTTTTGGAAAAAAGGAATCATAAGAAGGACAGCCAAAAAACATAACTTTCAGAGCTGCTGTTTGCTTTGTATTTTTCCTTTTTAGCAAGTGGGCCCCTTTATCAGAGCTGTCGGGGGAGAGGGAAGATTCCAGATTCTAGGAGCTTGGCAGTGCTGGGTGGGCACCAGGGCCTCCCAGCTGGGGGTCTGGGATCCCTCTGTCAGTCCTCGGCTCTAGTTTGGGACCCAGTTCTACCCGGGTCGGAAGGTTCTAGCACTTGCTAACTGTGTGACCTTGGGCAACCTGCCTAACCTCTCTGAACCTTAGTTTTCTCATCTTTAAAATGGAGGTGACCGTCCCCATCCTGTTCTCACAGGGCAGGATTCTGCACAGAAAAAAAAATGCTCGCCAAACACTAAACATGGTCAGTTCTTGGGTGGCACTGTGGTGACGAGGAAGGGGCCTGGCTCTGAGTTTGAATCAGTGTGGTCTGGGCAGCTGACGTCATCTCTGGGCCTCTGTGCGCCCCTTGCAAAGCAGATTAGGATCCGCAGCAGTGAGAGCGGCAGCTACGGTGCGTCTGTTCCTTCCCTGAGCTGGACACGCGTCCATGCTGTGCAGTTTACGCCTCCAATTCCTACGACTCTCTGAACGGTTGGGGTCATCCCATTTTACAGAAGAGGAAGGTGAGCCTGGCAAAGCTAAAGAACTTGTCCGAGGCTTCTAAGTGGCCGATCTGGGATTGGAACCCAGGCCTTGTCTGACCACCTTCTCCTGCTCAGGGCCGGGAGAGAAGCAGATGGAGTGCTTGCCACAGAAGGGCAGGGAACAGAGCTGCCTTCTGTGAAAAAGGGACTCACCAGGCTTTTAGTTTTCTCTCCCACCCCCATCTCCTCTAACCTGGGGGTTCCTCTAACCCCCTCCCCTCAAATTAGATGCTGCAGGACAGAACAGAGCTCACACGGCAGGGGGCGAAGGCACCCCGGCACCGCGTCCCCTGCAGCCACGGGGCCAGCACGCCGGGAAGCAGGGGCGGGGCGGACGGCGGCCCCAGTCCTCGGAACCTGGTCCCCAACTGTCCCCTGGGGTCAGATCCATCACGCCGCGGCTGCGTTTGCTCAGCCAGTGGGTCAAGCGGTCTGCCGGCGGCGGCGCCGGGAGCCCACCACGGCCATATTTAATTTAATTAGGACTGTCAGCACTATTGATTTTGGCAGTTTCAATTACTTGACTGTTATGGTTTCTGGATCAACTGATCTGTGATGGGTCCTATCAGCAAAGACACACATTGAGGAGAGGGCCCTTCATCTCCTTTAAAACCTGACACATCCTGCCACGGGCCATAAGTTATTACTTTTATCCGGCCCCGCTCCCCTTCCCTTCCTCATAATTAATTTCTCATTAGACAGCTCTTTATTGTTTAATTTGTGCAGTTTATAATCAAATTGGGCACATTAATTGTCGTTGAATTTAAGGCTAATGAAAAGTAAAGCTTCTCAATAACTTACTCTTCCATTACTCCCGACAAGATAAAATAAAGTGCCCAGAGAAGTGTCAGGTTTTTAAATTATAAATTAGGTTTTTTAAAGAGCAAGGGCATTTAAGGAGCAGTTATCACACATTCAGTAATTATAAATCCTACGCTGCAAAACAATTATTAAGATATAATTACACGGCTTTGCTCTTAGGCGGCCCCGGGAGCTGGTTAGAGGCTTGCTTCTTGGTGGCTGATGGGGTGGGGGTCTCTGCAGGGCTGGGGAGGGAGGCACGGGTGCCAGCAGAGCACTAGGCTGGCAAACGCCGGGGCCGGGCAAGGGTCCTTATATCCGACTGGAGCTAGCTGTTCTAAGGGTTATTTCAAATGGAGCATCTGCTCCTGGCACTCGTCCCTCTGCCCTTGAGATCTCTGAAAGGCTGCACCAAACCCCACCATGGGCCTGGTCTGTGCCGAGTCCTCATGACAAATGGACACGGGCTCGGACTGACAGACACACAAACAAATGGAGGCACATGTCGGCAGGGAGCAAATGAGAGGGCAGTCAGGTCCACCTGTGAGGACAGCAGGGCCACCTGTGGGGGCAGCATGTCCACCTGAGGCAAGTAGGTCCACCTGTGGAGATGGTGGGTCCACCTATGAGGCAACCAGATCCACCTGTGAGACAGCAGATCCAGCTGTGAGGTGACTAGGTCCACCTGTGGGGACAGTGGGTCCACCTGTGAGGCAACCAGGTCCACCCATGGGGGTAGCAGGTCCACCTGTGGGGACAGCATGTCCACCTGTGAGGCAACCAGGTTCACCTTTGGGGGAAGCAGGCCCACCTGTGAGGCAACTAGATCTACCTGTAGGGGCAGCAGGACCACCTGTAGGGAAAGCATGTCCACCTATGAGGCAACCAGATCCACCTGTGAGGCAACTAGGTCCACCTGTGGGGGCTGCAGGTCCACGTGTGAGATGACCAGGTCCACTTATGAGGTGACTAGATCTACCTGTGGGGCGGCCAGGTCCACCTATGAGGGTGGACATAAATTCTCTAGGGGAGGCAAAACCTGAAGGTGTTTGCCCCTTGGAGAGTGAGGAGGCGGGTAGGTTACAGCGTGAGCTTGGGCCAAGACGTGGAGAGTCGGTGCCCAGTGTGGTTTGGGGTGCTGCTGGTTTGGGGTGCTGCTGAGGGGTGTGGGGCGGTGGAGGGGAAACCTGGGTGCTGTGCTTAGTGGCCAAACACCCGACAGCGCGCGGGACCGCTCCCTCCGACGCAGCCTTCTCCCTGCGCGCCTCGTGTGAAACCGCATGCCAGCATCCCCGAGAAGCCACCGGCCTCCCGAGGACGTGCTCCCCATTTGCAGATGAGGAGCCTGAGGCTGGCAAAGGCCAAGTCCCCAGCTTCAGCCCACCTGGCCCCTGGCACGCTCTTGGTGAGCACCTCCTGTGTGCGGGGCCTGGGCGGGGGTCTCGGGAAAGCAGGCAAGTCAGATGAGGGCCAGCTCTCAGGGTGGAGGGTGGGGGCCGGTGTGTCCCCAGGGACCCAAGAAGATGAGCACGAAGGGCCCAGAAGATCCCGGCAAGGGGGACAAGCCCAGCGCCAAAGAGCCTGCGGACTCCCCTCCGTTGGTTGGATCCATGGGGCGCGCGGAGATCTGAGCCCAGGACGCTTCCGGGCGACTGAGACACGGCCTGCCCCCTGGAGAGTTAAACGAGGGATACTCCACACGCACGTCCTCATTTAAACCTCTTAGATCGCTACACGACACAAACAGCTATTAAGACCCCGAAGGCGTTGGATTGCGATTCTTACCAGACCAGCCGTTAAAAACTAACGAGTCCAGGCTCCTCAGAGTGGGGACAACGTGCCCCTTCGCGAGACGGTCCTACAGTTAAGCGCCAGCCCTCGCCCCGAGCCCGCAGCAGGCGCACGCGGCTGCTCCAGGAAGGGCTGGCAGCAGCTGCCAGGGAGCCCGCCCTCCCGGGCGCCAGGCACTTCCCACAGAAGCTCGGCCTGGAAGGGTTCTAGGAGTGGGGGCTGCACCTCCCCTGAGGGGTGAGCCGTGGCAGACGCACGCGGGCCCAGGCAGAGCTGGGGCTTGAACTAGCGTCCCATGCCAAGTCTGCGCTCTGCCGGCGGCAGGCTGCGTCTCCCGCGTCACCCTCCCGCGTAACGGGAAGGAACAAGAGCCCACGTCAAGCCCAGAGTGGGACTCCAGGGAGCTGCGTGGAGGCTGATCCCTTACGAGGGAGGGAAGCCCTTTGGCTAATCCCAGACCCCATATGGGGACCCTTTGCTTTCCGAAATGGTCCCCATCCACTCTGCTGAGAGCGGAAGGTGTCTAAGCTGACTCTTTATGAAGCACCTTCTATGCCTCTGGGCTGAGAACTGATGGACGAGGGAGTCCCGGGTCCCTCTCAGGAGGGCATGGGTTTTGGGGGCCAGACCACAGACAAACACACAGGAAGAGGAGATGATGCCATGCCGGAGACACGCCCAGCGGGGGCAGGAAGAGGCAGGGTGGGGAGCTCTCCCTGGAGAGGACACAGCCTTTGAAGAGGACCGCATGTGTGGCCTGGAGCACATTATTTAACCTCTCTGTGCCTCGGTTTCCTCATGGGGAACATGGGGATGGCAATCATCGTATTGACGTTCTGTTGAGCTGGGGGAGCATCTGAAGTGCCCAGAGAGCCCCCCTCCTAGAAGCTGCCTTTGCTGTTACTGGCAGGCGGTCCAGGAGGCGCTTCTTGGGGGTGATGGTTGAGCTGACCTGAAGGATAAGAGGCGGTCAGTTATGTGAGGGGAGGGAAGGGTGTCACAGGCTGAAGGATCAGCATGTGCTGAGGCCTAGAGGCAGGAAAGCCTTCAGCTTGTTTGGGAAACGGAAGGCCAAGGCAGTTGGAACAGGGAGGAAGAGAGCATTAGGGGGTGGGATCAGGGACACAGGCAGGGACCAGAAAGCCACGGCAGCGGGTTGGGTCTAATCCCAGTAGCCGTAAGAAGGCACTGGTTTTTTTTCTTATTGAGATATGATTCCCATTCCATAAAATTCACCCCTTTAAAGCCAGTTTTGTTTTATTTTTCAGCTTTTTATTTTGAAATAATTTCAAACTTACAAGGAAGTTGCAAAAATAATGTAAACCCCTTTCAGAGAGCTCCCACGTAGCCCACCTTCTCAGACACCCGGATCCACCAATTTTAACCTGTTGCCACCAGGGCCATACCATTCCATCTATCACCTTTGAACATCTGAGAGCAGGATGCACACATCACACTCCTTGAACACAATCCTGTGTACATTTCCTATGAACAAGGACAGTTAATCACCAAGCGCAGTTACAAGTTCAAGAAATTTAACCCTGTTCCAAAGCTAGCTTTCTATATTCCAGTTTTTTCTTATGTCCCAATCGTGTCCTTTTGAGCCTTTTCCCCTCCATTCTTAGGTCCCATCCAATATCATGTGTTGCATTTAATTGTCATTGTCTCTTGAGTTTCTCTTTAAATCATGGAAACACATATACAACATAAATCTTTCCATCCCAACCCCTCCCGAGCACACCATTCGGTGGGATTAATCACATTCGCCATGTTGCTATAGCCTCCCCACCTTCTATTACTAGAACTTTCCCTTCACACCAAACAAACCCTACACCCATTTTGCATTAATTCCCCCATTTCCCCTGCTCCCCACCCCTGGGAGCCTGCACTCTACTTTCTACCTCTATGAGTTTGGGTATTTTGATGTTTTCTTTGTGGTCACCATGGGGCTTATATATAACACTAAAGCCATGATGATCTCGTTTGCTTTGGTACCAACTTAGCAACTTCAATAGCATTGAAGTTCCTATACCCCTCCGTCCTCCCACCTCTATGTAGTTCTGGCCACAAATGACATATTTATACATTATGAGTCCAAAACCAGATTTATCATTACATTTTATACATTTGCCTTTTAGATTCTGTAGGAAGTAAAAAGCAGTTACAAATCAAAAATACAATGGCACCGATATTTCTATTTACCCATGTCATTAGCTTTCCCAGAGAGCTGTATTTCTTCAGGTGGCTTCGGTAAATTGTTTAGTCTCCTTTCCTTTCAATCTGCAAAACTTCCTTTAGCATGTCTTATAGGGCCAGTGTGGTGGTGGTGAACGCCCTCAACTTTTTTTTAAATCTGGGCATGTCTCAATTCCTCATTTTTAAAAAAGTTTTACCAGACATAGAACTTTTTCTTTATGTCATCCCACTGCCTTCTCGCCTGCATGGGTTAATCTCATTGAAGCTCTCTTTTATGGGACATGTTGCTGCTTCCTTGTGTGTTTTAGAATTCTTTATCTTTGGAATTTGACAGTTTGATTATAACATGGGTGGCATGTGTGTATTTGGGTTTAACCTGTTTGGAATTCGTTGAGCATCTTGGGTGTGTATATTCTTGTCTTTTATTAAATTTGGGAAGTTTTCAGCCATTATTTCATTGAGTATTTCTCTTCCCATTTCTCTTTTTTTTCTCCTTCTGGGACTCCCACAATTTACGATTGATGGTGTCCCACAGGTTCCTCAGGCTCTCTCCACTTTTCTTCATTCTTTCTGCTTTCTGCTCCTCACACTGGATGATTTCAATTGCCTCATCTTCAAGTTCTCTGATTCTTTCTTCTGCCAGCTCCAGTCTGCTGTTGAACCCCTCTAGAGAATTTTTAATTTCGGTTACTGTGGTTTTCAGCTCTGTGTGCTTCCTTTCCAGAATTTTCATCTTTCCATTGATATTCTCTGTGTTCATCTATGGTTTCCCTGATTTCCTTTAGTTCTTTTGCCATGTTTTCCTTTAGCTCTTTGAGCATATTTTGACCATTTAAAAAAAAGTCTTTGTCTGGAATGTCCCTAGTCTGATCCTCCTCATTGATGGTTTCTAAGGATTTAATCTTCTTTGCCTGGGTCATTGCTTCCTATTTCTTTGTATGTTTTGCAATTTTTCGTTGAAACCTGGACATTTTGAAATTTTATTGTGTTATCACTGGAATTTAGACTCTGAGGCATCTGTTCCTTAAGCTTGTATCGAGCTAGTAGTTTAATGGCAGAGCTTTTCTTGAATTCCAGGAGCTAACCAAAAAGAAAAGAAAAAAAAAAAGAAAGAAAAAGGAAAACACCTCTCCCCGTCTTTGCATTTTGGCCTGTGAGGTGCTCTCCAAGGGCTTATCCATTTGGAGAATAGCTCCAGGCCCAAGCCTAGGGGCCACCCTGATCCTTTCTGCACAGCCTCTATCCTGGGCATGGGCATTAGAGCCTAGGAATCCCCCTGTTTACAGGGACATGAACGTCCCTCTTCCTCAGGGAACAGTTTCCTCATGGACGCAGGTACTGCACTATTTATCATAAAGCCCAGCTTGCCTGTCCTCTCACAGCGTCCTACATGTGGGGCAAATTCTAGGGTGGCGAGTCCCTCAGGCCACCACCAGACAGACTGGCCCATGCTTGCTCCCTATATGTGCATGAGGATTTCTCTGCTCCTTCTGGAGCTGGGAGCAGGGGTCAGCTTCATGCTGAGCCGTTGAGGGGTGGCGATGGGGGACCAGCCAGAGCACCCCAAGATACTACCACGTTCTTGATTCAGTGCTTTCCCTGTTCCTGCAGACCTTTTACTGTTTTCTGGAGCTCTAGGAAGATGCTTCTGCCAGTTCTCGCTGGTTGTTCAAAGCTTCTGTGGGGGAACGGACGGAGCCCTGAAGCGTCTCACTCTGCGGTCTTGATGGAGGCAGAGCTCCCATTTTATTTTTAACAGCTTTATTGAGATGTAATTCATACACCATTGCAATTCACCCATTTAAAGTGTGCAATTCAATAATGTTCAGTATATTCAGAGTTGTGCAACCATCACCAGAGTCAATTTTAGAGAATTTTCATCACCTCAAAAAGAAACCCATCTTTCAGCTGCCCCATCTCCCCTTAACCTCCCCAGGTAGAAGAAACTGATAATCTGCTGTCTCTCTCTTTCTCTTTGTTTTCTTTTTTCTCTCTCTTCTAGACATTTCATACATGAAATGATATGTGGCTTTTTGTATCTGGCTTTTTTCACTTAGCCCAGTGTTTTTAAGTTTCCTCCATGTCGTAGCATGTATCAGACCTTCATTGCTTCTTATGACCAACTAATTTTCCATTGTGTGGATGCATCACATTTTGTTTATGCTTCCTCCGTTGATGGACATCTGGGTGGTTTCCACCTTAAAGCCGCTGGGTTTGAAGCAGAGGGTGTTGGGAGCCTGGCAGGCAGGCTGTTGAGATGGCCACCCCCAAGTCCTGCAATTGTGAGGAACTGAATTCTGCCACCAGCTGCACCAGCTTGTACGGGGGTCCTTTTCTGTTTAAGCCTCCAGGTGAGAATCTAGCTTTACAGAGGACCCAGCTAAGCCGTTTCCAGACTGTGGAAACACCACAGAAACGGTGAGATAATCAATGTATGCTATTTTAAGCAGCTGAGTTTGTGATACAATTGCTACACAACTACAGATAACTGATATGGAGAAAATTCTCCATGGTTCTGTCACATTTCTGCATGTCTTGCAATTGGAAGCCCTGACTCCCTTTGCTCCAGACTCTGTTTTCAAAAATGTATGTGCAGCAAACAGCCTTGGAAAGTAAAGCTAGCACCTTTCTCCAGAGTGGAGGGCAGCACTGTTTGTTGCCCAGTGTAATAAAAATAATGTCTCCCTCCAGGCAAAGGTTGGACAGTTTGCAGCTTATTATAAAAGATTCAGGGTCCCCAAGCCTGGAGTTCCTTTCCTGCAATACCACCGCTGCGTGTGCTGGCATCACTGGCCCTCATTGCGTCACCCTGTGGGGCTTGGGGCTTGGGAAGACGGTTCAAGAAAAGATGATACTCTGGCTCCTGCTATTGCTGTCAGAGATACTCTGACCTTTGTCGCTGACCAAGGGGTCTCATGTCTTCTGCCACGAAGAAATTGCGACAGACCAACCTGTTAACTTGCCAGCAGAGTGAAATCCCAGACCTTTCACAGTTGTTGACAGAGTGCCGTGATCTGATTTGCGTTTTAAAGAGCTCGCTCAGGCTGCTGGATGGAGGAGACGGAGGCGAGACTGGAAGCCGAGTCACCGGCAGTGGTCCAGGCAAGAGCCAGTGGTGGCCTGGACCAGGGCAGGATGGGTGAGGGGGTGCTGTGTGCCGTGGAGGTGGGTCGGGCAGGGCTGTTGAGGGATGAGGCCATGGACGGAGGAATCGGGGGTGCTCCTGCATTTTGGGCCTGAGCATATAGGTGGAAGGTAGTGCTTTTAATTCAGAGCCAGATGGAAGGGTGAGGAGGATGAGGCAGCAGGGACCAGGTTTGGGGAGAAACCGAGAGCTCTGTTTTAAACGTGTTAGAGGAAAGATGCCTATGAGACAACCCAAAGGAGATTTCTCAGGGAGTGGTTGGCTATGAATCTGGAGCTCAAGGGTGAGGTGCGGATTGGAGAAACAGATGCGCAAGAGAATGCAGAGAGGGGAGACGAGAAGAGGGTCGGGGATTGGCCTCTCGGGCTCTCCAGCACTCCGAGGTCTGGCTGAGGAGCCAACAAAGTTCAAAGGCAAGCTCTGGGCACTGCGGATGCTGCATCAGGGAGCCCCTTGCTGGGCCAGGCATTCACTCTTTTGTTTCTGGATTAAGGGGAGGTCCAGGGATTCCTGGGCAAGGGTCCCTGGAAGGTGGGAGGCCCTTAGGGGCTTAGGGAAGCAATTTACCAAGTAGTATGAAATTATTCTATTTACACAACCTGAATAATTGTATGAGCGTACACTGAATCTCACCCTGATTTCAAGACCTCTTGGCAGGAGTGATCTGGGCTGCCCCAGGTTCTTTGCATCCGTGTCCCAGCTGGGAGACGGGCTTGCTTGTCAACCAGTCACTGCTTCCAGCTCCTGAATTTTCATTAAAATCCTGGGCATTGCCCCAGAGCTCAAAGGCGTCCCGATTAGTTACAGACACATGTTGGCTCTCCCCCCGGAAGTCTGCCGCCCCAGCCTGCCTCCGCCCGCTATGGCTTATTGAAATCCCCCTTGCCAGCCAGGGCCTCGGGATTTATGGCCCTAGCTAATAGGCTGCCTCCCCGGGAGACATAAATCTCAGGCTTGCCCAGGGAGCTGCTGGCTGCTAAGAGGCCGGTTAATTGTTCCACCTAGAAGGTTCCACAGAGGAATGTTCAATTAGGCCTCTTAGAGAAAATTTGGAGCATTGAATAAAGTGAACTGGGATTTGGGTGCCATTTTCTGAGTGAGCAACAGCCCTATCTTGCTCCCCTGGCCCATTTCAGGGTCCCGGTCTCCTCTAGCCCTGCTCAGGGCAGAAGGAATTCTCCGGGGTCGCAGAGCGAGGCTCTCAGTAGTCAGCTAGATACAACACAGCACCAGGATTTATCACCCTGCAAAAGCCCTTGATGCTTTCTCACCCAAAGTCAGCTACAGACTTGCCTGTGTGTCCTTGGGTGAGTCCCTACAGCTCTCAGAGCCTCAGTTTACTTTCCTATAAGGTTTTGTTTGCTTTACAACATTGCTGAAGGATCAAACCCATTCATTCATTCATTCATTCATTCATTCAACTATATACTGAGAGGTCTCTATGAGCCAGGAAATGTGCTAAATCTGGGGCTATGGGAGAGAAAAAGACAAGGTCCCTGTCCTCCAGGAGCTCTTGGGGTGGGGGAAGAGGGGTGGAGACGGGGTAGGGGCAGACAACTGGATCCTGATGATGCAGATTTGTAAATGCAATTATAGAGGCATGGGGTGGGGTGGGGGATGTCAGTAGGAGATGCCTAACGCAGCTGGAGAGCAATACCAGTCACGGAGGACTTCCTGGAAGAGGTGGCAGGACTGATATCATTTTGCTGTACTTATGCCTGGCTGGCCTTCCCGGTGGCATTGCTCCAGCATGTCCCACCGCAGCATTTCCTTCTAAGAGGCTCACCTTAGGAGCTTACTTCAGGAATACCTGGTTTCACCCCCAAATAATCACCACAGGCTTCAAGAACTTGTTACAGAAGAAGAACCTGGAGCTCAGACTGAGCAAATCTTGGGACGGGCTGACAGTCTGCAGGACAGTGGGCAGGGGCCACCAGGCATCACCGTCTGAGCTCCAACGTCCCTTCCTCCCCTCACCCCACCCCCACCACATGCCATTCTCTGCCCTGGCCCTGCCTGTTGGGAGAGCTACAGCTCCCCGGCCTCTGGAGATCGAATCCCACAGTCCCTTCATTTCCTCCGCATCCCTTTGCCTGAGCCACGCTGCCCCCCGCGCCCCCACCGGGGCCACATGGTCCTCCTTTCCTGGTGAGTAGAAAGAGGGGCTGGTCTCCCCATTGTGCTTCACAGACCCTTTCTCTCCTGCCTCCAGGGTGGACTCAACCCTGGGGCTTTCAGAGCGTGGCCTTTAAATGGGGCCGGGGCCAAGACTGACCCCCGCCCCCGTTTAAATATTCTCGTTAAATCCTCATCAGATTACCACATTTGAAAGCACCCTCTCAATCCTCCTAGGCCCTGGCTTGCACAAATACCCAGAGAGCTGCAGACTTGGAAAATGTCCCTGGGTTTCCTGCTGATCTGACGTCACACTCTGCCTCAGTTTCCTCATCTACCATTAGGAGCAAAACGACCAGTCTCTGATGATCGTTGTGGGGATCCGTGGTGAAACGTGGCTGGGAAAATACTACAAACTGGAAAGTGCCCTGAGAACAGAAGGGATTATAATGCTTTGCATTTTTATTTTTAACCTGCATGAAATTCAGAAATCCATTGGCTGCCAAGAAACGCTAAGCTGCAGTTTATGTTCCGCAGGGAAATCAGGTTTATTTTAAGTGGGGAATTGCATGGAGCACAACCTGTTTACTTGGGAAACACGGATTGCTCGCAGGCAGCCGCAGCCATCCGCACCTCTGCCCGGTGTTGCCTCCTGCTGCATACCGATGGTCAGTTACCAGTGAAGGCACTTCATGGATCCCCGGAACAAGATTGTTTTCAGCCATGGTCTCTGTGCTGCATCGGGCCCATCAGCCTGGGCTCGGGCAGTCTGCCCTGAATGTGGCTCCCCTACCCAAAAAGCCTTTGCATCAGGAGAAGGGGGCTGCTGGGCTCGTCAGCACAGAGAAAGAGCAGTAGCTGATTCCCATGACAAGCCTGCAGCCCAGGACAAGTTCAGAGCCCAAAGAGACCCAAAGCCATGCCCCCTGTGGAGGGAGCCAATCCGATGTCTAAAGGGGGGGACAATTCTGTCTGAAGGGCCACCCCTACTCCTGGCTCTAGTGGCCCCTCGCGGTTCTTAGGTTTCTCCCTCCGGCACACCCAAATTCATGAGGTCCCACAGCTGGTAAGAGGTGGAAGCAGGATTTGAACCAAGGCCGCCTAGCTCCAAAGAGGGGCACCCACCATCCCCAGTTCCCAGGATCATAGAGCAGTAATTAAACCCTCACCAGGGAGCACCCCCAGACCCCAGGGCCTCCAGAGCACAGGTAAGCCTGGGGTGGGGAGGAGGCAGCACCCACGGCTCCAGGTTGTCATCCACGCTTTGCCCCAAGCCACGTGGTCCTGATGTTCTCCGCGATGGAGGTGGCAGGTGGGACCCTGTGCTGGGCCACAGAGACACGGGGAACTGAGCACAGTCCCCGCAGCACATGGTATAGCTGGGGAGACTGACCTGTCAAGATTCGGGCCCCCAAAGGTGGGGTGCCCGTCACCGGCACACGAAGGGAGGCCCCTGTCCCTGCCCAGGCTCCCCTCTTAGGGAGGCAGCCTTGTGGACAAGGCATAGCCACACACAGCACAGGAAAGGGCCGCGGGCTGCAGACTCCAGGAGCCAGGGAAGCCGCCCGTGGAGCCTGCTGGGGGAGCGTCCCACCTGCCTCCTCCATCCAGGAGAGTCATCACGTTCGTTCCATTAGAAAGAACCTCAGCTGTGGCCCATCGGGGATCAGGCAGCCGAGGTCAGGAGGTCGCTGCCGCCCCCGAATCCTCCTCTCCATGCCCACGAAGCAGGGGAACGGACCCCGGGACAGGGCGTCCAGCCACTGCCTGGACCACGCTGCCCCATGCCTGCCAGGAACCTGTGAACCTGGGACCCAGCTGCAGGTACACGCCCATGCTGTCAACCCAGGGAAGCCCAAAGCAGTAGAAAGAAGCCCTCACCCTACTTCTGCTTTCTAGGGCTCCAAGAAGTGCAGATATTTGGTGGAACAAACTTGCAGGGGATCCCTAGCGAGGAAGTCTGGGAAACGTGTATAACTTGCCAGCCCCTGCGGTTCTGGAAAGTGCAGCCGAAGGAGGTGAGCAGGGCCAGCCAACCCCACCCAGCCCTCCACCCTGCCTTGCCATCTCCGACACCTCACTGCCTGCTTATTTGTTATTTCTTCTTTCCCACTAGAACGTGAGCTCTGTCTTGCATATCCCTGGCACCTCCCCAGTGCTTGGCTTATAGTAGATGTCCAATAAAGATTTGTTGAGTGGATGATGATGTCTTGTTTAAATTTTTGCGCCAGCCTCCCACAGATCTCTCTGTCACAGCTTCTCGCCAGTTCTCCATACTGCTGCAAGAGCGCTCTTTCCCCAGAATAAAGCTGATTGTATATCTCAGCTGCTTAGAATCCATCCGTGGCTCCCAGCAGCCAAGGATCATCTAGACTTTCCACCACCCTGCAAAGCCTCTCTCAGTCCAGAGCCTGCATTCCAGCCTCCTCACCCACATGCCCTTCCCTGCATGGCTACCTCCAATTGCTTAGCATTCCTGACACGCCACACCATGCCTTGCTTCTCTGCACGTGCAGTTTCCTCTGCTCAGAACATCCTTCCATACTTCTTTGAGGGGCAAACTCCTATTCAGGCTTCAAAGCCCAGCCCAATACTCACTTCCCCAGCAGGGTGTGGATCTCCTCTTCTCCTTTTCTGTTTCCTTGCCTGAAGTCCTCTCCAGACAGTCAGCTCTCAGCAGTTAGCAACTGTGTCTGAATCAAGTTTGCAATCCCAGAAACCAGGCCTGCCACAGAATGGGCACGCAGCAACGACTGAGTGAACGGATAGATGGAGGGAGGGAGGGAGGATGTGAGGCTGAGTTCAAAGAGCAGCGAGTAGTCCTGTGTAGTTGGAACTCAGGATTCAGGCCGTAATTACAGAACGATTGCCACCTCAACTTCCTGATTTGATCCTCACCCCTGATGTCCTGAGGTAGGCAGGGGAGAGCTCTTCACTCCCATTTTCTAGGCAAAGAAACTGAGCTGGGAGAGGCTTAAGCAGCACACTCAGAGTCTCCAGCAACAAGTGGCACAGCTGAGATGAGAATCCTGTCTGCAGCATTCCACCAGGGCAGCGTCAAATGTCATAATTAAGACTTTACCCAGAGGGGCATTTTGATCCAAATTATATGGCCCTTTGTGCTCTGGAGCAATTAACGCGGAGGCACCGGATGGCGTTGGCAGGTGGTGCAGCCCGAATGAACATGGGCAATGTGGAGACATCATTATCTGGTGCCACGCAGGCTTCCTGGCTCTGCCTGGGCTCGAGGGCTCTGGTCCGAGCCCAGTGCAGCTGGAGGGGAGGTGCCCCCCAGACTGCCTGGCTCACGCTCTCACCCCCTTCCGTGCTGGCTCAAACTTCCCTTCTCGGTGAGGTCCACTCTGACCACCCTCTTTAAATCTGCAGCCTCCCCCCGCCCCCACCATATACACTCCCAATCTCCTTTACTGGCGCTATTCTTTCTTTTTTCTTGATGCTTCCTCAGCACCTCTCATGCAGCCTGTCTTACATCACACTCAAGAGATAGTTGCCGAATGAATGAATGACCAAATGAATGAATGAATGCGTGGGTGATTTGGCACGTCACCTCACCTCTCTCCAGGTCTCTGGGCACCCCTCTGTAAAATGGTGAGAGGCATTCCTCCTCGCCAAGGGATGGTCAGGCTCCCTGGAGATAAAAGAGATGAGAGCATTTGGCACAGGACCTAGCTCTCAGTAGGTCTCCAAACATTCTTGTCTTACCCTCCTGATCTGGAGGGGGAACCCCTGTCCCCAATTCCTGCAGTGGCACTTGCTAGTTGTGCGATAGGATTTTACGCTTCTGAGTGAGTGGCTGGCTGCCCAGAAGCAGAGGACATCAGGGTTGTGGTCTCCTCTTGCTGTGTAACAAACAACCCTGAATCTAGAGCCTTCAAACAATCATTTTATTCTGTCTTGCTTTTGGGGTCAGGGATCTGGGCAGGTTTCACCAGGACCATCCTTACGTGCCCATGGCATTGGCTTCGGTCACTCAGAGGTAGTCAGCTGGAGGCTGGGCTGGAGGGGCATGTGCCAACGTGGAAATACAAATTCATCGTGGCTCCCTTTCTGCAGGGATTCGTTATCCGAGTCCTGGCAGGTATGGAGGGGCAGAGGGCAGCAAACATCTTGGTAACAGGAAGATTCGCTAATGAAACGGCCACTGACAATGTCATCCCTAGCAAGCAGCCCTCTGCTCACCTGCAGTACCCCCTCTGTTACGGCTCACAAGCCCACAGCTCGCTCGCTCGCTCTGATCCTGCAGCCCTCTGTCTTTCCTGACAGCAGGCAACGCCATCTAAACGTGTGCTGTCTTAGGAGGTAGCCTCTGAGAGGCTGATTTGCAGCTGGGGGTCTCAGGCAAGCACACCTGTGCAGGAGGGAGGGCAGCTGCTCCGGGTGGTGGGAGAAGTTGAACCTCAGTGTAGTCATGACAGAGGCCTCAGCTGTCCCCCAGGAGTGCTGGAGCTGGGGAGACTCTTCAGAATGGTCCCCAATCAAGGCTTCTGTGCCCAGGCTCAGTCATTCAACAAGGGCTGCCCCGAGAGAGGTGGCACGACCTTACTGAGGCTGCTGTCGTCTGCCGAGGGCAATTCCGGGGCAACAGGCCTTGGTGGGATGATGGGTGGAGTGGGGGTGTGGGCAGCACACCGCAGCAGCTACTGCAATTGCAGGGCGAATTGCAAAGCTTTCAAAGATGCAGGATGCAGGAGTTCCCAGAAGCAGATGAAAGAGTTTGTGTTGATTTCCTAGGGCTTCTGTAACAAATGACCACAAACGCAGTGGATTAAAACCACCCAGACTCATTCTCTCACAGTTCTGGGGCTCAGAGGTCAAGGTGTCAAGAGGGCTGCTTTCCTCCTGCGGCCTCTAGGGGTACTCTGCTCCCTCACCTTTTTCAGTTCTAGAGGCCGCCCACATTCCTTGGCCTGTGGTCCCCTCCTCCGTCTTCAAAGCCAGCAGCATGGCATCTTTCCTCCCCTCCCATCTCTTTCCTCTTCCTTCTCTAGAGCTCACCTTCCTGCCTCCCTCTTACAAGGACCTTTGGGATTACTTTGGGTCCACCCAGATAATCCAAGATAATCTCCCCAGCTCAAGCTCCTAAACCTCAGCCACACCCACAACAGCCCATTTACCACCTAAGGTGACATATTCACAGGATGAGGGGAGCAGGGGGTGGACATCTTTGGGGGACCATTACCCAGTGACCACCGTGTTCAATAAGAATATCTTCTGCCCTAGCAAAGCCGGGAACAAACGAGGACCTGGCGGAATAAATCAGTGACCTCGTGAAGGAGAGCAAACCCACTATGACGGTGACAGCGTGCTTTAAAGGAGACTGGCTTGAACGGCAAAGCCCGGGACAGCTTTACAGCTGTTGCTGTAAAAATGACCCTTTACCTGGTTTGTCTTTTTATCTGGCAACTTTGTCAGCGTCCCCAAAAGGATCAGTTCCCAACTTGAGCAGTCTCAGGAGTCAGTCCATAGTTTTAATGGACTAAATTTTGTGAAATAGAAGACAAACTATTTTCGCAATTTTAATTTCATTTTCCAAGATAAAACCCTTATTGACCCTGTTTTCCAGTGCACGTTCTTAGCTCTGACTCTTGATGGCCCTGTCCAGGAGCTCTGCATCCTCGATAGCTGGCTGCCCTGCTTGGAAACTGCGACAGGGGCTGGACCCAGGGTTCCCGCAAGGCACGGGACCGGAGCAGAGGAGGAGGGGACCATTCTGTCCGGGAAGAGGCTTGGCGGGAAAAGACGTCACAGAGGAGCTGACCAGGAGATGAGGTGCTGGCCGTGCTGGCGGAGCAGGACCGCGTCTCAGACAGGAGTTTCCGCAGAGTGTGGACAGAGGCGTGAAAGCGTTTGGAAAGTTGCAGGGATGCTGAGATATTCCCAAAGGGAGCGGTGATAGGGGATGGGGGCCTGGGAGGGAGAAGAAAGGAAAGCGCACTGGGGTGCAGATGGAGACAGCAAACGTGGAGTTTCCCGCAGAGAAGCCCTCTGTGATGTAAGGCTGACAGCAGAATAGGAGCAGAAAGAGACAGGAGGGGTAGGGGGAAAGGGGCCAGGGTTGGGAGCACCAGGCCCCCCGACTCCAGCCATCTGGGTGCATATTCCTGCTCCACCACTTTCTAGCTGTGTGACTCTGGACAGGTTGCCTCACCTCTCTGGGCCACTGTGTCCTCATCTGCAAAATGGGGACAATTCAGCGTCTACTTCGGGAGGTTGTTTCTGGGCACCAAGAATGGGCCCAGGAAAAGCTGTCTGACAACTAATCTTGTTGGTGTTCTTCCCGGGAACTCGGTTTCGTTTTGAGCCATTTTGTTCTCACTGGGAAGGATATTATGTTTGGAACTCTTAGTTCATATTGTGACAGCTTTCTCATCCATTATTTCATCAGTTTCTCTTTCTGAATAACTGTTTTTAGCAGTTTTATTGAGGGATAATTGCCATGCAATAAACTGCATATATTTTAAGTGTGCATTTTGATAGAATATTAACATATGTATGCAACTGTGAATCTAGTATCACAATCAAGCTAATTAACATAATCATTATCCCCAAAAGTTTCCTACTGCTTCTTTGTAATCCCTTCTTCAGCTACTCCCTATCCCAGGCAATCACTGGTCAGCTTTTTTGTTACTAAAGATTTTTTTAGAATTTTATGTAAGTAGAACCATATAGTATGTGCCCTTATCGTCTGTCTTCTTTCATCTGGTGTAATTACTTTGAGATTTAGCCACGGTGTTGCAGGTATCTGTGGCTCATTCCTTTTTTTTCTAAGATTTATTTTTCATTTACTTTATTTTTCTTTCTTTATCCCCCCTTTCCCCCAGATGGCGTGCTCGTCTGTGTGCTCACTGTTTGCTCTCCTTCTCCAGGAGGCACCGGGAACCGAACGCCGGAGCTCCCACATGAGAGGAGAGTGCCCATCGGCCGGAGCCACATCCGCTCCTCGAGGGCTGCGGCAGCTGCTGGCCCGTGGCCTCTGCTTGTTGCAGAGGGGGCGGCGTCTGCTAGTCTTCTTTTAGGAGGCACCGAGACCCGAACCCCAGACTTCCCATGTGGTAGCTGGGCACCCAACTGGTTGAGCCACATCCGCTTCCCGGTTCATTCTTTTTTATTGCCGAGAAGTATGTCACTGTACAGGTACAATTGGTTTATCCTTTCATCTGTTGATGGACATGTGGATTGCTTCCGGTTCAGGGCTATTACAAATAAAGTCGCTATGAACCTTCATGCCCAACTCTTTGGGTGGACAAGTACCTTCATCTCCCTTGGCTGCGTACCTAGTGGTAGAATGGGTGGGTGATACTGTGGTATAGGTTTTATTTTTGAAGAAACCACCAAACTGCTTTCCAAAGTAATTGTGCCATTCTACATTTCCACCAGCAGTGCATGAGCGCCCCGGCTGCTCTAGAAAACCCTTGGTATGGGTGGTCTTTTTCATTGTAGCTCTCCTAGTGGGTGTGTAGTGATATCACCTTGTGGCTTTATTTTGCAATTTCCTAATGATTAATGATGTGGGGTATCTTTTCATGTGGATATTTGCCATCTGCATATCTTCTTTGGTGAAGTGACTATTCAAATATTTTGCCCATTAAAAAATTTTTGATTGATTTCTTATTAGTGAGTTAACTATGTATTCTAGATACAAGTCCTTTTTAGGATATACAGTTTGCAAAATATTTTCCCAGTTCATGGCTTGCCTTTTCTTTTGTGTAATGGCATCTTTTGGAGAACAGAAAGTTTTAATTTTGATGAAATACAATTCGTTTTTTTCTTTTATAGTTTGTGGCTTTAGTGCCCTAGCAAAGAATTCTTTGTCCAACCCAAGATTACTAAAATTTTTGCCTGTATATTCCTGTTGAAGTTTCATAGTCTTAGCTCTTACATTTAGATTTATGATGGATTTCAAGTTAATTCTGGCACGTGCTTTGAGGTAAATGTCAAAGTTTATTTTCTTGCATGTAGCCCTCCAATTGCTACAGCAGCATTTGCTGAAGATCATTCCTTCCTCGCTGAATTGCCATAGCATGTTGACAAAAACCAATTCTGCTCCTGGTTCCAGGAAAGACAGAGTAAGTCCCATTTCTCCACCAAGTGCGACTATAAACCCTGGATGCCCGGAGCAGCTATATGAGGCCTTGGCAGAGGAAATAGTAGCAGAAGGATAGAGAATGATACCAGAATTTGAAGTACCACTGAAAAAGTGAGCTTATCATTTTTAAAAAATGCAGCTCTAAGTGAGCACCTTGACACACAGAGAATTCTAGAAGAAACCCTTTAGCTCTGGTTCAAGCAGCGAGAAAGAGAACTTTTAATGCTCAGAGAGAATTTTAAAATTCCTTGTTTTTTTTCCCCATTGTCTCACTCCCCCATCCCAGGAAATCCTAAAGCACCATTGGAAGTGCCAGCAGTGGGAACGCGCAGAAGCCAAAACTGAGGAAGGGGAGCGTTCTCTCCCAGGGCTGGGTCTGTGGTCCCTGGAGCATGTAGCCACCCTTGTTGCTTTTCCTCTCTCTCCGGCCTTCTGCTGCTTGGCCCTGGATGTGAGAGCAGTTGTGGAAGTGTGAAGCAGAGCAGAGTAATTCAAGTCCCAGATTTTTGGCCAGAGGTTTGGAAAGGGATGTCTCAGGGAATTGGAAAGTACCAGGGAGATATGGAGAGGGAGGAACAGGGGAAACTGACTCCACAAAGCTGTAGTTAAACTCCTGGTTTAACCCTGACCTGTGCACATATGGATCTGATCCTTTTTAGCATAGCTAAGACTTGGAGTACTGAACTAATGCATAGACCACCAACCAGTTTCCAGGCTGACCGATGGATGGTACACATTTGGGGCAGATCTGAAGAACCCTACAGGGGCTTTGAAAACTGAACTGACAGAGGAACTCACAAACCACAGAAGACTGGTCAGAACTTGTGGCCTGAATGCAACTGGGCCAATTTCCAGCTAAAACAAAAACATCAACGTTCTCCATAGGATTTAAACAAGACTCAGATTTTCATAACATAATATTCAAAATGTCTAGGATGTAATCCAAAATTATTAGACATACCAATAATCAGGAAAATATAAACTCACATGGGAAAAGACAATCAACAGATATCAATGTCAAGAGGACACAGATGTTGGAATTCTCTAACAAAGACTTTAAAGTAGTGATTATAAAAATGCTTGACCAAGCCATCACAAACCCTCTTGAAACAAATGGAAAACTATAAAGTCTCAGCAAAGAAATGGAAGATATAAACAATCAACTGGAAACTCTAGACCCGAAAATGCCTTAAACAAAGTTAAAAAAAAAAATTCACTGGAATGGACTCGATAGCAGAGTGGAGATGACAGAGGAATGAGTTAGTCGGGCCTCTTGGCTTTGTGGGTTAAAATTTTCATCAAATTTGGAAATTTTTAAGGTATTATTTCTTCCAAAAATTTTCTTCTTCCCTCTCTCTCTCTTCTTTGTGGACTGCAATTATAAACATACTAGTGTACTTGAAGTTGTGCCACAAACCATTGGTGCTCTGTCTTTTTTTTTTCAGTCTGTTTTCCCCTCCATGTTTCAGTTGGGGATAGTTTCTATTACTATGTCTTCAAGTTCACTGATCTTTTCCTTTGGGTTTCTAATCTGTTGTTAATCCCATATAGGATTAAACATTTAAAAAATCTTATATGTTGAACTTTTCACATATAGAAGTTTGATTTAGGGTCTTTTATATCTTCCATGCCTCTACGTAACATGTTCAACCTTTTCTCTATCTTCTTGGACATAGTAATATGGTTATCATAACTGTTTCGAGGTTCTCGTTTCTTAATGCTATTGTCTATGTCATTTCTTGTTGTGCTTTTATTGTCTGATTTTCTCATTATGGATTGTATTTTGCATATATGGTAATTTTTAATATCATAGATTCTGATATTTACTTTGTTTTGTGCTGGACATTTTTATATTCTGTAAGCATTCTTTTTTTTCTTTTTCTTTTTGGCAACACAGTTAAGTTACTGGGAAACCATTTGGTTCTTTTGAGGCTTGTTTATAATCTTCGTGAGATGGTATCAGAGTAGCCTTTAACTGAGGGCTACTTTTACCCACTCCTAAGGCAATATCCTGTGCAGTCTACCTGATTCCCTGTGAATGATGAGGTTTTACCTCTCTGTCTCATGAAAACTCTATTCCTGGTCTTTTTGAGCTCTAGGTATTGTTCTCTCCAATCCTTTGGGGAAGGGTAGTTTTCTCATATGCATGTGCTGATCAGTACTCAGATGAAAACTTAAGGGGTACCCTCTCTGGACAGTTCTCTCCTCTCTGGTACTCTACTCTGCAAATTGTAACCGTCCCATAGTCTCTGGACTCCCAACTCCATCTCAACTCAGGAAGACTCCCAAATTCTGCTTGGGTTCTACCTCCCCACAATGCCCTCTGGAAATCGTCTCTGAGCAGTAACTGGGGCAATCATAGCACTCACCTTATTTGTTTCCCCTTTCTCAGGGATTACTATCCTGTGTTGCCTTATGCCCAATATCTAAAAAACTGGTGTTTCACTTTTTTTTTTTTTAAGTTGTTTTGGGGGAAGGCAAAACGGGGTACTTGTTAATACTTCTTTGCAAGAAGCAGAAATCCGCAGACAAGTTTTTAAGGTTGGGCTTTTCCTTCCTCTTTATCTGACAAAGAAACACGTTCAGAGAGGTTATGGGACTTTCCTATGGTCACAGCTGGGTCTCTGGCCTTGGAAACGTGTGTTATTTCTCTAATGCCCTCCATACTGATAACCCTGAGGAAACTGATGGGGTGGGACTTAAGTACTAAAACTAAGCGATTAGAATTGCTGCTACAGGGTCTCTATTTGCATTCATCCCAATGGACCCTATTCAAGCTTTAGGGAATGTTAGGGACTGTCTTCCCAGAAAACCGTGTGTATATGTTCATAATTTTGCATACAATTTCAGGAATTCTTTGACTCCATTGTGGCAGAGACAGTTGATAGTCTATCAATATCCACTTCCCTTCTTTCTTTCTAAGAGCACCCCAATTTTGTTGGAAGGCAGCAAAATGTCAACTCAAAACCAAGCTAAGTTTCCCACACTTTCTTGTAGTTAGCAGTGGCCAATGGAATGAATTGGGAGGATCTTTTTGGAGTGTCTTCTGGGAAAGTTCCTAAATAGGAATGACTCAGCCAGCATTTTTGCTTCCTGCATTTCCCCCTTCTTCCTGCCCAGAAAGACATTATGCCAGTGGGGGTGGGGATGGAGGAGGACCTGTCCTGAGACCATGAAGACAAGCTCCTCATGCTGCGGTTGTGGAGCCTGGTGAGACCTGTTTCTCCTGGATGAGCAATATCCAGAATTCTTGTGTGAGGGAAAAAGGAATCCTTATTTAATGACTCTCCTGTAAGATAGCCATGTCACATAGCTCATGTCCTTCATGGTTTTGCTTCACTGCTCCGTAACTTTCGTGGTGACAAGGCCAGGGACTGAAACATGTGGGGGAGTTAGTAAATGAAAGTAACAGGAAATGACACCTGGGAAAGGTAATAACGAAAGAGTGTAACCACCTGTTAGCATTGAAACACAAAGGTGCTGATCAGGTTAGTCCTAGTAGAAAGCAAGGCCTTGAGGGAACGGGCACGGGAGAAGCTCCCTGTGATCTGGGGAGGACGCTGTGGTTCTTGTCCTAGCTCTGCCGCTAGCTTGAGAAAAATCATCCCTTCTCTCTGAACTCATGTTTCCATCAGAATAAAAGGACGAAGGGCTCTTTAAACTTGCGTTTCTTCTTTGCTTTGAGATGATGGGTCTACTGGTCTTGTTTTGATTCATCCTGCATCTGTAAAGGTAGCTGGAAATTCTAAGGCGCCCCCTCCATAGCAAGGGGAATTTAAATTTGACCCATAGGTCAGCCTCTTCTACCATTGCAGATTAGGAGCCATTTCTCACTGGGCTAGGGCCACAAGCACTCCTTGAGGGAAAGGATGTGGACACTTATTCACACGGAGGCACTCCAGACCTGGGGAACTGGGAGTTTTTCTCAGTCAGGGAACATGCAGCCAGTCAGTGGGGCTGAGAGTCAGATATCCCTGCTCTTACCAACGGCAAGTTAGGCAAACTGTTCTGAGCCTGGGCGTCCTCCTCTGTAACACGGGGACAGTGGTAACTCAGTACTGAGGGGAATTGGGATGTGAAGTAAGATGAGGCAGGTTAAAAGAGCTCAGGATGCCAAGCCTTTGGTGTAGCTCCCCGGCACAGAGACAGTTCCATAAGGATGGCTATTAGAACACGCTGTGCCTGGCAGTGTCCTTGGGGCTTTGGAGGGCTTGGCAGAATCAACTCACATTTCTAAACACCCTGTCCATGCCAGGCATTGTGCCAGGTGCTTGCTTTCCTGATCATCTTTGAAACTCCTAAAGCTTATCAGGCAGATCTTACTAGCTTATCTCATTTCATTTTTTTGCAATACTGCTGTCAACTAGGAATTATTATTCTCATTCCATTTTTTTAATAGATGAGGCATTTGACTCAGAGAGGTAAAGTCACTTGCCCTGTGTCATGGCCAGTTGCAGGGCCAGGTCTGTGGGGCTCCTGCCCGACGTGGCCCATGCCTTTAGGATGTAGCCCATCCCTTTGTTGAGACAAGAGCAACCCGGACCACATGCAGCCCTGCATCAGAGCATGCTGCTTTGTAGTGAGCAGTGTGTGATGTTCTGGAACGCAGGTTAGAGTAGACAGAAAAGTCTCATTGTTGGAGGAGGAGGAAGGCGTTCTAGGCAGGGGAATGTGCATGATGTCTTTCTGGGCAGCAAAGTCACAGAGAGAGAATTTAGCTCAGAGTATTGAGAAGCTAGAGCAAGAAATGGGACTAGTTAGCTGAAAGCACCTAGACACCGGAGGTCCTGGAAGCATGGACAAAGGGGTTCTTTAAGAGTTCAGTTTCATCTGTTAACCAGTGGGAACTGCTGGAGATTTCTGAGCATAAGAACATTGTGATGAGTACAGATGGCTTGTGAATGTGGGTGCAGGGTAGACCACATGGGAGAAGTGGGAGGTAGTTGGGGTCCTGGAGCAGGAACAAGCAAACAAAAGAAGCAGATGACACTGAAATGATGAAGCAGGGATGAGGGAGTGAGGAGGGATGGAAGTAGGAGTTTATCAAAGGTGAAAACCTAGGAAGGCCTTTGTCATGGAAGGTCCAATTTGCCTCCTTTTTACAGACATTGGAGAACTTTCTTTGGGAACCAAAGATTAGGATAATTTGCCCACAGCAAATGATAGAAGGAACATCAGGTGAGGTACCTAAGAGATGGCTAAGAAGTGGGATGGTTGTGGATTAGAAGCTGATTCTCCTGGTTACAAGCCATGTGACCTTGGTCAAATCTCTGAGGATTTCAGGTTCCTTATCTTTAAATACAAGAGGTAAAAATATTTCTTTTCTCATAGGTTTGGCATGGGGATTAAAACAAGAGAATGATTGTAAGGAGCGCAACACGACACCAGACACATAATAAGTGCTCAATGACGGTAGTCACTGTTCTCATCACCATCACCATCATCTTCCTCATCAGCATCATAACCATTGTCACCATCACCACCACCACCACCACCATCACCACCACCACC
>JAQZBX010032563.1:0-25794 GCA_029593785.1 Cabassous unicinctus
GCTTAAATTTTTATAGGTCTGTAAACTACGTGATTACCAAGACAGAAAAGGTCCTAGAGGGCAGAGTTCATACCATTTGGTAATTTTATGCTCTCCACGCAACATAGGACAGTGTAGTTCAATAAATATTTGTTGATTGAAATGAATAGAAAAGGTGAAAGCCCAACATAATGTTTGTAACTAGCAGTACTATTACATGGGTATGAAAGTGGTTTTAAAGGAAAATCTAAGGTTACGTATATTACTAAAAGGAAAGCTAAAAAATGTAACATGAAACTGTAGAACATATTAAAACTGCATGTGAAATATGAATATGGGTAAAATTGCATATATAAGACCATTTTTCTTTGGAGCCAAACAAATGTATGTTAATATTTCAAAATGTTAATATCAGACAAAAAAAAACATTATGCTAAGTGAAAGAAATCAAACACAAAGCACTACATATTATATGATTCCATTTATATAAAATGTAAATATAAATCAATTTATAAAGATGAAATTAGTGGTTTTGTAGTGCTGGGGAAGGTCTGCTAAGGAGTGTAGAACTCTTTTTGGAGTAATGAAATTGTTCTAATTTTTTATTGTGATGAATGCACAATATCATGATTATACTAAAAGCCACTGCTTATACACTTTGGATAGATCATATGGTACGTGGATACCTCAATAAAACTGCTTAATAAATAAATAAATAATTGTGCAAGAATAGCCAGAAATAGCAGCTATGTACAGCAGGGAAAACAGAGACTGAGAGGTGAAGAATTTTGTTTCCTTGTCTGTTTTTTGCTTATTAATTATTGAAATAATGAAAATGCTCTAATAATGATTGAAGTGATGAATGCACAACTATGTAATTATGCCGAATACCACTGATTGTACACTTTGGATTAATTATATGCTCTATTAATATGTATCAATAAAATTGATTTGTTAAAAAAAAAAAAAAAAAAGAGAAGAGTATGGCACCAAAGCAATACTCCCTAGATTCACATCTCGATTCTGCACTGAATAGTTGCGTCCTCTTGGGTAAGTTACTTAATTTTTTGGAAAATGAAGGTAATAATAGTGCCTACCCCAAAGGGTGATTATATGGATTAAATAAATTAATAAACAAAAAATATTTGGAATAGGGCCTACTACATAGTAAATGCTTATTAAATGTTAGCTATATTACCTATCATCACATCATATTGCAATTTATCTTTTATGCATCCATCCCTGTACCTGTTACAGCACTTTCATAGCATAGTCTTATCTGCATACTAGATTGGGAACTACTTGAGGGCAATAGCTGCATTTCAATTATCTTTGTGTACTCAGAACATAGTCTTATGTTACAAAGACTCTATAAATGTTCAATGGAAGAAAAGTAGGTAAAAGGGAGGGAGGAATTTAATATTTCACAGATGAAGAAACAAAAACTCAGAAAGGTTTTGACTTGCTGATTGTCAAACATTTAGTAAGTAGCAGACACATCTTAAACCTAGGCTTACAGATGCCAAGACTAGTGTTTTTTCCCCATACATTCTAATAAAAATAAAATTGCTTACAGTTTGGGAGTTAAACATTGACAAGTGACTTTAATAACAGAAGAAAATATCTAGTATTATTTTAACAAGTAGCCAATTAATGCAATACTTATCAAACTCTATCCTTGAAATGGTTCTCTAATGAGACTGTGAGAGATGTTCTGCCACTTAAAAAACCTCAGTGTTTCTTCAATTTGTGGACAAAAAAATAAGTTAATGGGTGGCATTTTCTAAGCAATTTTGCACACAAACTTTTCACAGAAGTTGGCACCAATTAAGATTTTCTATAAACATTAGCATGTATTTGTAATTTTGCCTCTATTCTCTCTCTTATTCTCTCTCTCTTGCCCTCTCCCTCTCTCTCATTCACATACACACACAGAGTGTCCTATACTGTTTAAAAAAAAAAAAAAAAAGTTACCTTATATTGGACACTAAAATTAAGCAAAACAGTATGTTATTCTACAAAGATCACAATGACTTTCAAGTGTTTTGCTGCTTAAACTAATTTTAAAACTACAGGTATATAAAACATCAAATAACTACAGCAAGCAATAAAATTGTATCTTAATAAAATTAATCTCTGTCCATTAGCACATTATTACTATTATTTTCTTACCAACAATAATAGCTCTGAATTATTGAATACCAAATGTGTTAGGAATTTTACATCTTTTTAAATCTATAAAACAAAACTTTTGACATATGTATTAGTCAGCCAAAGGGGTGCTGATGCAATATACCAGAAATGGGTTGGTTTTTATAAAGGGTATTTATTTGGGGTAGAAGTCCACAGTTACCAGGCCATAAAGCATAAGTTTCTTCCCTCACCAAAGTCCATTGCCATGTGTTGGAGCAAGACAGCTGCTGACGTTTGCCAGGGTTCAGGCTTCTTGGGTTCCTCTCTTCCCGGGGCTGCGTTTCTCTCCGGGCTTAGCTCCTCTGTTTCCTCCACAAGGTCAGCTGTAGACTATGAGGCTCTCTAGGCTTTGCTTTTCTCCACAAGGCCAGCTGTGAACTCTCAGGCGAATGGCTCGTCTCTTTCCCGGGGCCTTCTCTCCAACATCAAAACTCCAACATCAAAAACTGCTCTGTGTTTTGCCTTGCCTTTTATATTTGATTCCCCCACCCACCAAGGGGTGGGGCTCAACGTCCTACTGACATGGCTCAGTTAACGCTCTAATGATAACTTAATCATGCCCAGATTAGCATACCAGTTTACAAGCATGATCCAATTATATTTTTGGAATTCATAATTACATCAAACTGCCAAACCGCTACAACGTATTATATTCCCATTTTATAAATGACAAAATTGAGGATGAAATTG
Organism: Cabassous unicinctus; assembly: GCA_029593785.1. NCBI lineage: Eukaryota > Metazoa > Chordata > Mammalia > Cingulata > Chlamyphoridae > Cabassous > Cabassous unicinctus. Next base: position 2,863 of record JAQZBX010032563.1, read on the forward strand.
GTTAAGTGAATTGCCTGATATCACACAAGTAACCAAGGGAACTGGGATCAAAACTGGGTCCAGTGTTCACTTCAGCAGCATGTATACTAAAACTGGAACAATACAGAGAAGATTAGCATGGCCCCCAAGCAAAGATGACACGCAAACTTGTGAAGCCTTTTTATGATAAAGACAAAGAGAAAATTCTGAAAGCAGCAAGGAAGAAGCAAACCATCATATATAAGGGATGCCCAGTAAGACCCAGTGCAGATTTCTCATCAAAAACCGTGAAGGCTGGGGGTATGGATATAACTCAGTGGTTGAGCACCTGCCTCCCATGTATGAGGTCCCCGGTTCAATTCCTGGTACTGCCTAAAATAAATAAATAAATAAATAAAAAAACATGGAGGCAAGAGACAGTTGTGTGATATAACTAAGATGCTGAAAGAGAAAATTTACCAGCCAAGAAGTCATTACCTGGCAAAATTTTCCTTCAAATATGAAGGTGAGTTTAAAATATTCACAAATAAATGGAAACTAAGAGAGTTCATAAACAATATTCCAGCTCTACAGGAAACCCTAACGGGAGTTCTGCAGCATGAAAGGAAAAGACAGGAGAGAGAGGTTTGGAGGAGAGTATAGAATTGAAGACTATCACAAAGGATAACCAAAAGGGTAAAAGGGCAAACGAAAATAAGATGTACCATATGAAAGCCAAAGAATAAAATGTTGAAAGTAAATAATGCATTTACAGTAATAACACTGAATATGAATGGATTAAACTCCCTAATCAAAAGCTATCGGCTGACAGAATGGATTTAAAAAAACAAAAACAAAAACAAAAAAACATGAGCCACCCATACATATCCTGTCTACAAGAGACTCACCCAGAGATACAAATAGACTGAAGGTGAAAGGTTGAAAAAAGATATTTCATGCAAACAGTAACCAAAAAAGAGCAGGGCTATATATACTAGCATTGGACAAAACAGACTTTAAATGCAAAACAAGTGATGAGAGATGCAGAAGACCTTTATATATAAAGAAAAGGGACAATTCACCAGGAAGGAGTAACAGTCCTAAATATCTATGCACCTATCCAGGTGTCCCAAAATACATGAGGCAAACTTCTGGCAAAATTGAAAGGAAAAATTGACATCTCTACAATAATACTTGGAAATTTCAACACACCACTCACATCAATAGATAAAACAACTAGACAGAAGATCAGTGAGGAAGAGAACTTGAACAATATGATAAATGAGCTAGACCTAAAAGACATATACAGAACATTGCACCCCAAAATAGCAGGTTATACATTCTTCTAAAGTGCTCATGGATCTTACTTCAGGATAGATGGCATGTTGGGTCACAAAGCAGGTCTCAATAAACATAAAAAGATTGAAATTATATAAAGCATCTTCTGGGATAATAATGGAACGAAGTTGGAAATCAACAATAGGTGGAAAAGGGGATAATTCACAAATGTGTAGAGGCTAAACAACACAATTCTAAACCATCAGTACGTCAAAAAAAACTGTTAAAGAAATTAGTAAATAACTCAAGGCAAATAAAAATGAAAACATAATTTATCAAAACTTATGAGATACAGCAAAGGCAGTGCTGAGAGGGAAATTTACAGGTCTAAGTGCCTATATTAAAAAAGAAGAATGAGCTAAAAATCAAAGACCTAACTGAACACCTGGAGGAACTAGAAAAGAACAGCAAACCAATCCCAAAACAAGCAGAAAGAATGAAATAAAGATTAGAGCAAAAATAAATGGAATTGAGAACAAAAATCAATAGAGAAAACCAACAAAACCAAAAGCTGGTTGTCTGAGAGCATCAATAAAATTGACAAGTCCTTAGCTAGATTAACAAAGGAAAAAAAAACACGAAAAGATGCAAATAAATAAAATCAGAAATGAAAGGGAGGACATCACGACTGACCCCACAGAAATAAAAAGATCATAAGAGGATATTATGAACAACTGTATGTCAACAAATTAGACAACCTAGATGAAATGGACAAATTCCTAGAAATGTACAACCTCATTGATTCTATAAGAAATACAAGAACTCAACAAACCAATCATATTTAAAGAGATTAAATCAATCATCAAAAGTCTTCCAACAAAGAAAAGTCCAGGACCAAATGGTTTCACAGGTGAATTCTACAAAGTATTTCAAGAAGAATTAACACCAATCCTGTTTAAACCCTTCCAAAAAATTGAAGACGAGGGAAAATTACCCAACACATTTTGTGACGCCAACATCACCTAATACCAAAGCCAGATAAAGGCACTATAAGAAAATTACAGACCAATCTCTCTAATGAACATAGATGAAAAATTCTCAACAAAATACTTCCAAATAGAATCCAACAGCATATTACAAGAATTATATACCACATTAAATGGGTTTATAACTGGTATGCAAGGGTGGTTATGACAGTGGTTGAAAAAAAAAGTCTAAGGTCCTTACACATCACTCAAATGGAAGCTAAAAAATGAAATGAAATATGGTACTGTATAGTATAGCGAACCCTCATGTGAAAAATGAGTATGATTACTAGAGCATATACAAGAATGTTTTCCTCTGAAACAGAATAAATGTATGTTATTGTTACAAGAAGTTAATATCAGGGTGATTTGGGCAAAAATACAACCAAAGAAAACTATGGACAGTAGTGTATAGTAATATATATATATATATATATTTTTTTTTTAAACAAATCAATTTTATTGATACATATTAAAATAAAGCACACTATTCTTCCAAAGTGTACCAACAATGGCATTTGGTTTAATCACATAGTTGTGCATTCATTGCTGCAATCATTATTAGAGCATTTTCATTATCTCAATAATAATAAACAAAAAACAGACAAGAAGAGTCTTCACCTCTCAATCTCCCTAATAACATATTAGTGATCTTTGATTAATGCCTTTTAAAAAAAGGAAATATGCTAAGTGAAAGAAACTAGACAAAGGGTACTATATACAGTATAGTATACTTCATCTATACAAAATATAAATACAAACAAATTAGAGACATGGAACTAGATTAGCAGTCATATATGGCAGGGAAAGGATAGAAAGATTGAGAGGTGACTAACAAGGGGTAGAGTTTTGTTGTTTGTTTTTTGTTTATTATTATTATTATTATTATTATTGGAGTAATGACAATACTCTCACATTGACTGAAGGGATGAATGCACAACTCTGATTATACCAACTGCCACTGATTGTACACTTTAGGTGGATTATATAGTCTATGAATACGTTTCAATAAAATTTTAAAAAATCAATTAACCAAAAAATAAAAAATAAACCAGCTCCTCCATCCTTTGACTCCAACACACTACACCACCCCTTTGTTCCCCATTAGAAAGTTCATTTAGCTTTCAAGATTCATGTTTTTACCTTATCAAAATGTTTTATACAAATAATGTTGCATTTTCTTTTAAGTCTTTTTATCCTGACAGCATTTTGTTTTTCTGATAACATTTTGTGGACATTAATTTTTGCCAGTCTCCTACACAGAAGAAACAGATAAATATCCACATTTTACAGTCATACAAATTTTTGTTGTAATTATTCAATAATTGGCCATTTCCCAACACATAAGAGTATCTGAAAATGGCACTTCAAAGTTCCAAAGAATAACCTCAACATGTTCACATCAGAAAAAACCTTCCTATACAAGTAAACATAACAATCTCTATTTGGTGGCTTTTCATCTAGCCATTTTAATCTTGGCACAAAAAACAATTTTCTATTACTGAGTTTCAGTATTAATTCATTATAGTCACTAAAAGATATTTTAATTTTCAGATTTAAATTATCAGAATTCACATGCTTACACAAATGGGATAACTGCCTCTCCTAGGATTTCTCCCTGAGCATCAGATGGATGAGGACTATGCAAAGCCTTTGCAACATGAAGTGAATGTGGCCAGGACAGGAAACAGAGTGCCTTAAAGAGAACAAACTTTCAATATCAGGAAATAAAAGGAAAACAATTTGAAATAAACCACCAGATAGTTTCTCTTTCTTATCTTAGAAAGCTATGTCATCACTCTATCTGGAAAGACGCAAAAGAGTAGACATTAGCCTTTAAACAAAGCAGCAGAAGAACTGGAAGTAGAATTATGGTAATCCATAATTTGGAGATGGACATAGGGAAGGAATCAGTTTTTTCTTTGCTAAGGTAGGAAAAAAAATTTTTTTTTTTTTTAAAAGAAAAGCATATGAATGATAGAGGCTTATAAATGACAAGACAAAGATAAAAGGTTGGAGTGCAATGCCTTTAGGGAAAATATATAATTGAATTTTATTAGACCCAGTAACCAAGGATTTCCCCACTTCCCCCTTAATTTTATGTGATTCAAATGCTTTAAGTCCCTTATTTTTACTTCATTTTTAAGGGCAGATTGATACCAAAAGCTATTTTATGTCATACAAAAAAGGCGACAAAATTTTATCTTTAGTTCTGCCTTGCTACAAATGATTAAATTATAAGGACAGCATGAAATCCAATAATGAAAATCAAATTCACAGGGGACAAGAAAAAAGAAAATCATATTTCAAGGTACAAAATACTCCCTTTATAGATGTTAGTGTGTGAGAAGCTAGAAGAAGTACAATAAGTCGCTAGATTCTATAAAAGAAAGTGCTATGAATTATGAATTTAATCAGTAGTCAGGATTACATATTTAATTCTTTTCTACTCTCTGGTGTTACTTGGAAATTTGGAGATTTGGAAATACTTATCTTTTTCAGAAGGTGGTGCAAGCATAACCACTTGAATGAGTCTCAAGCAACTGCGTCATCTTGGTAGGAACCGAGTTCCAGCTATCACATACATTATTACAGGAACTTCTTTTTCAGAAAAGAAAATTGGCCCAACGTAGGTGACTAAAAGAATGACTACAGGAATTATAGGCCCTGAAGACATATCTAACCCCTCCAGGAAGAAAAATCCCAGGAAAGCCTAAATCCCTCCCCTCTCCCCCAGGAACTCAGAACACAACAAGGTTCTCTGATCTGTTATTTTTACAGAGTTTAGTTTGAATAACATTGAAAAAAAAAAAAAAGATCTTCCATAAACCAGTAACAACTACAACAAGGACATGAAGACAGAAAAACACGGAAACAATGATTCACTCGTTAATTCCTTCAAATATTTACTGAGCGACTAGGTGCAAGGGACTGTGGATGGGGTATACAGTGACCTAACTGCCCCACCCCAATTCCATTACCAACAAACTGCTCCCTAGTCTTCAACTTCAGTCTCTTAATAGCGGTTGTTCCATCTATCTGACAAGCCAGTTCACCTCTGAAAAACACACAGATACACAAAAAAAGACCCACAAAACAACTCAAAATGCAATAAAACAGAGGGAATAAGGTACACAAAGACTTGTCATGGAGTAGATAGATAAGATCTATGCAGTTTTGAATTTCTGTCTCATTTTGATGCTATAGAGGAGGGCTCAGGCACCAAGACGTTGAGCTGAATGTCACTAGATACTACTTAAACTCATGAGAATAAGCATAGAAACCTCCCAGACAGACATTCCAAATATAGGCAAGGTTTTTGCAATAACAGTCCAGCTCCTTTTTTCATAATATACCTGGTTGTGACAGAGGTAGGATGAGCCAAACTCCTGTTGTTTAAGCCAACCCACTGCATTGTATTTGCTTTAGCAGTCAGGAAACTAGCCTATACTATTGACCAAACCTTTATTTTATTCCTATTTAGAATATTCACCTTGCTCTGGAAAAATGAGTAATTTCAATTATTTGTTATTCCTTGCTTAAAACCATCCACCCTCACCCTTTGTGCCTCTATTCACTTGATTCATCGTCCTCCACATTGTTAGTCATTGCTTCCAACTTACTATAAGAATGTCTTTGGTTTCAGATAGGTAGCAACACAGCTTAATAGTTAAAAACTAAGTCCGTAGAGTAACAAAAACCTTAGTAAGAGCCCCTGCTCTGCTATTTACAAGTGGTGGGGCCTTGGATAAATTACTTGATCCTTCTAAATCTTGCTCATTTATTTCAGAAGCTAATTGTTAGGATTTAACACAATAATACATATATAAAGAGTTTAGCACAGGGCTGTTACTTGTTATTGTTGACAGTCTTATCAGTGTTCCTAAGATGCCTGGTTGCTGCTTCCCTCCTTCTCGACGATTACATAAATTTATGATTAAGTAACCTGAATTCCATGCCATTCAATTCTGCATCAACAACAAAACAGATTATTTTAAATGTCACTTTAATTTTTTCCTAAGTTCTAATGCTCAGGGTGGTAGTAAGTAAAACCCAGAGCAATGCTGCACCTTCTATGCAAGCTGTCCGGAGCAACACCCTGACATGGTTATGTTATCAAATAAACAATCTGACATGGATAAAGCACTCAGAACAAATTTCAAGGGGATGAAAGAGAACCTCATAATGAATTGTTTCTCTCCATTATCTCAGCTGTTATAGAAGATATTTTCACCCTAAATACAAATATTCATTCAGAGCTGAGAATGATGATACAAGCCACAGAGCAGATTTTTGCTCCATTAAAGTAAAAACCTTTTAACAATGTGATCCATGGCCCATCTTTCACAGTTCTGATTGAATTAAATAATAGTTCTTCCATGCAAGAGCAGTGCTTTGTCTTTACAATTTACTAATTTATACGTTAAAATTATAGCTTTTGCTATAACTTTACTCCCAATGAATGGTTTTAAGAGGTTTGGCAGAGAAAGTAAAAATAACAGGCCTAGTTAAGTACAGCTATCTATAAATCCCAGGCAAAGCTAAAGACCAGAAAGTCTCAGAAGAAAATGGTGCTTAATGGAGCCTCAAGAACAAATAAAGATGCTCACGGAGTGACCCAAAGAACCCCTGAATTGCACAGAGTGAGAAGCTGAGTCCCAGTAAGCGGGCAGCTGAGTTCTACTCCCACTGATGCCATGAATGCATATGGCCTTTTTGTGGCTACAAACCAGTTAAAATACATCTCAGTTTCAAAATTTTTAAGATGAAGATATTTACTTGAGTCACAACAGAAATTATATAGGTTTCAGAATTTGGCAGATGAAAATTGGTTCAAGAACAGTTGCAATAGCATGGAGGAAAAACAGGTGGGATAAATGAATACATGAGTCCTACATTACAAAGACTGAGTACATTTCTAAAACTAGGAGGTGCAAGGCTCTTAATTTTAAAAAGCAGGGGCAAACAACTACTTTTAAACCAGAATTACCATCAGCCTCAGTAATGTACTCAATAAGGAAAAAAAACAAAAACAAAAAACCAAAACAAAACAAAATAATGATTTCAAAAACAATGTGTTCAGGTAAAGCAATTAATTAAAATAATCTTTGCAGTATTAATAGTATACTTAGATTTTAAAGTTTTAGTAGCCATTGAAAAATAAGTAAACAAGAAGGAAGTCTTGCCAAGCAAAGCAAGGAACCTGATTTTTCAGGGAAAAAAGTTAAAAGTTCCACTTTCAAACAAAGGATAAATTTATTCCCATGTTCTACTTGGACCCAGAGGTATTTTAAATTATCTGGTATTAAGCCACCATTCCCACTCTCTCATTTTTCAGAGTAAGAAACCACAGTCGAAATCAGTGAGTGGTACTCCAAACTAGACTAGGTATTGCCATACTTAGGACTCAGACACAGATATTCTACCTTACAGTTCAGTACTCCACCTCAAAACTACTGCTTCACTACACCAAAATTTAAAACCTGCTATTTAAGAAAATATTCCATGTATCTCTGTGCAGAAATCTAGTACATAGCAACTTGGGGCATAACTGATTTGAACACCTGTATTGTGTCTTACATATGCTATTGTAATAAACATACTAATTCACAGTGCTCACAAAATGCAGGATTTTCTCTAATTTAATACATAAACCAAAAAGTACATAATTAATAATCTTAATGATGAAAATAACCAAGAAACCAATCATATCAGTCTCAAGTAGCATTTGTATTAAAGTCAAAGAGTTATGGAAGTTTTGGTAATGGCTGGTAGTCAAAGTAGCACAACATTGTGAATGTAATTAACATCACTAAATTATATATTTAAATATGATTAAAAGGGAAATTTTTACATTATATGTATGTTACTAGAATAAAATTTAAAAAAACAACAACATAGGCCTATAAAACACAAACAGAGAGCTCTAATGTAAACTATGGACTCTAGTTAAGAGTAAAATTTTAATAATATTCTTTCATCCATTGTAACAAAGGTGTCACTCTAATCCAAATTGCTAATAGGGAAAATAGTGTGTGTAAGGGGGAAGTATATGGAAACTGTATTTAATGCATGAATTTTCTGTAAACCTACTTCTCTAATTAAAAAAAAATTACTAAAACCAAACCATTAAATGATAAATGTAAAACATATTTTTAAAAAGTGTTCAATAATCTTCAAATATCATTATTGTATATTACTATTACTTCATATTATATATAATATATATTATCATCACATATTGTATATTCTCATGCTTCTATAAAACACCATATAAGAACAAGAAACTTAATAAATTAGAGATTTGCATAAAATCAATGTACTTTATTTTTATTGATATGTACCAATAAAATTGATTTAAGAAAAAAAAACCAAACCAACAAACCAACACAAAAAGCACCTTTCACAGTCCTTGCAAATTTGCTCTGTGTTGGCTGGTGCTCTCCTTCAGAGTTTAGCCTTTCTACAAAGAAGATCAGCCCGAGGCAGTTATGAGTGCCTGCCCCTGGCCTTAGGAATACCCTAACCTACAGGATTCTGATGGCCCCTCTACTCTCTATGAAATACACTTACTTTCCCTCCAGGGTGATGCACTGTAATGACTTAAAGCAGGAAACGCTTTGCTCCAGGCCACTTGGACTTAATTGTTTCTTACACTGCTTTAGCAGTCCACAAGCCGCAGGGCAAGTTCTGGGAGGGTGAGTCAGAGAGGAGTTTCCTGGTTCAGTCGTTAGGGCTACCACCGGATAGACTGGCATCCACACACAGCCACCACAGTTTGTACATAAGGGTTACTCTACTCTCTCTGGAACAGGGCTAGGGACCCACAATGGGAGTATAGGCTGGATCCACACCACTCAGCTAGCAAGGGTGCCAGCTTTGCCTACCAATTTTATAAAGTGGATTCTTGATTTGGTACTCACCCAGTTATTGAAACCACTTAACTGTTTTCCAGAGTTCTGAGGAAGAGGGCTCTGGCAGTTTTTGTTAGTTGTTCAAAAGATTCTGTAGGGAAATGACACCTTGGTGCCACTTATGCTGTCATCTTGATTGACTGGAAAATGTTTCTATTATTTATAAATGTATATATGTTTTCACTTATATTTTTCTTGGAGGCAGACAGAAACTTTCACGAATTTATTTCTGGCTGCAGAATATTTTTGTTATTTTTCTTAATCTCCCTACATTAAAATTTCAAAGACAAGGTCCTCATCCAAGTTGTCATGATTTCTAGAAGCAACCCCTCATATCTAGGTCACACATAATTTGATGTTTTCTTTCAGCTTTTGCCACTTAATCTTTTAGCCTCTATTTATTAAAAGAGGCTTTATCTTTTCTCTTACAAACCCTCAATTTCCAGCATATGGAATCAGAACTGTAAACAGCAGTGTACCATGGAAACATTAATTATACATTACATAAAATGGTCCACAGCCAAATTAAAGTTTGGAAAATGATAGGCTGGTTAAGGAAGTTAAATGGGTTTATTTTACTGCAAGACTGCTAGAAACCCTTAATAAAAAAATAATTTGCAAAGTAAACCATAGAGAGATAAATAAAGCATTACAACATTTCCCAAACATATTTGGCCAAAAATAAAAGTTTTTTTTCAGAGTATCTTATGAATTTGATATTCATATCAGAATACCATCCTAGGAAAAAAACATTGGTATGTAGCATTCCTGGCATGGATCTACCATATTTTTATGCAAAGAGAGGAAATTGTTTACAGTTGAGTTTTAATATTTTTCTTTAAAAAAACAACAACAAAAAACAGCATTGGGACTTTTGCTGCTGAGAAGATGGAGAAGTATTTTCCTTATTCCTCCTGCTAAGTAAAACTAAAGACCCTAGAGTCAAGATATATAAAAGGAACATAAAAAGACTATGAAAGGTAGAAAGAAAAAGTCATACCAACTAAGGACCTCAGAACCCAAGGAATGACACAGTGTTAAGTTGCCTGGGTTTTCTTTTTGTATCATATATATCAAACTTGGAACTAAAGAAGCAGGTAACCCAGAAACACTAAAAGGTAGGGACAAAAAAAACTCCCAACTAAAGCCTGATCTCTCTTGCCAAAGGACAAGGAAAGGAGCAGATTGGCAAGGCAAGTTTAAGACAATAACTGCTCTACTCCAGACCAACAAAATGCAATGCCCATTTATGATAATTTTTTAAAAATCTTTAGAAAAATAGGAGTAGAGGGGAACTTCCTCAACTTGATAAAAGCATCCACACACACACAAAAATCTACAGCTAATATTACACTTAATGATGAAAGGCTGCACAGTTTACCCCTAAGATAAGGAACAAGGCAAAGATGTTCACACTCACTTCTCTTATTCAACAGAGTGCTGGAAGCTTCAGCAAGTAACATAAAATAAGAAAAGGAAATCAAAATTATGCAGATTGGAAAGGTAGAGGTAAAACTGTGCCTATTTGCAGGTGACATGATTGTGCAGAAAATCCCTAGGAATCTATGAAATAATTCCTTGAACTAATAAACGAATTCAGCAAGGTTGTAGGATACAAGATCAACATTAAAAAAATTGTATTTCTATATAATAGCAATGAAATTGTGGACACCAAAATAAAAAATACAATGCCATTTATAATAAAAAAAAAATAGAGACACTTACGTATAAATCTAACAAATCATATACAGGACTCATAGGCTGAAAATTACAACACTGATGAAGAGAAATCAAAGATCTAAATGAATAGAGAGACATACCATGTTCATGGATTAGAAGACTCAGCATAGTAAGGATATAAATTCTCCCCAAATTGATATATATATTTAACACAATTCCTATCAAAATTCCAACAAGATTTTCTGTAGATATAAACAAAATTATTCTAAATTTATATGGAGAAGCAAAAGAACCAGAATAGCTAAAATAATTTTGAAAAAGAAGTGGAAGGAGACAGTCTACTTGACTTGAAGACTTATTATATAGCTACAGGTATCAAGACAGTGCAGTTTGCCAAGGGACAGATGCATACATAAGTGAAACAAAATAAAGAACATGGAAATAGACCCACGCAAATATATCCAAGTGATTTTTGAAACAAGTGCAAAATCAATTCAATAGAGGAATGAGAGCCTTTTCAACAAATAGTGCTGGAGTAACTGTATTTCTGTGTGGAAAAGACTTAACATGACAGGCCTGAGAAAGCTATCCTTAGAAAGGCCAGCATGCAATGTTGACCCTTAATTGGTATCTGAGAACTTGAATGGCAAACAGTTCCTTAAATGATATAAAACTTAGCCTAAATGATAAAATTGGCTCCCTGTGCCTAATCTGTTTTTAAAAACAGTTATGTCTCACATTGAATACCTACTTTCCTTCTGGGATTCTGGAATGTGGTAAGTGCTAAGCAGAGAGTGTCTATATGAGTATCCCCAATAAAAACCTTGGCCACTGAATCATTAATGAGTTTCCCTGGTAGACAATATTTCACATGTGTTGTCAAAAGTCTTTTCTAGAGGAAACAGGCATGTCTTGTGTTATTTCACTGGGTGAACACTCTTGGAATCTTACAACTGGATTCCTCCAGACTTTACCTCATGCACCTTTTTCAGTGCTGATTTTGCTTTGTATCTTTCACTGCAATAAGTCATAGCCATAAGTATGACTATATGCTGCATCCTGTAGGTCCACCCAGCTATTCACTAATCTGGGGGGTGGTCATGGGGACCCCTGACAAAGCAGCCATAGGAAAAAAATATGAACCACAACCTAAGTCTCATACCCTATATAAAAATTAAGTCAAAATTGATCACTAACTTAAATGTAAAACATTATAAAAACCTTTAGAAAAAAACACAGGCATAAAACTTCAGGTTTAAGGGCTAGGCAAAAGCATGATCTCTGAAAGGAAAAATTGATAAATTGGACTTCTTCAAAATTAAAATCCATTGCTCTATGAAAGACCCTGTTAATAGTATGGAAGGACAAGCTATAGACTGGGGGAAAAGATTTACAAAGCATATATCTGTCAAAGGATTATTATCTAGAATATAGAAAGAACTCTCAAGACACTCAGTGATTTAAAAAATAAATAAATAAGGCAAACAATCCAGTAAGAATATGGGCAAAAGCAATGAAGAGGTACTTCACCGAAGAGGATTGACAGATGGCAAATAAGCACATGAAAAGATGTTTAATATTATATGCCATTAGGAAAACGTACATTAAAAGCACAATGAGGGAAGCAGATGCGGCTCAAGCAGTTGGACGTCAGCCTACCACATGGGAGGTACCAGGTTCGGTTCCCAGTGCCTCCTAAAGATGATGAGCAAGACAGTGAGCCCATGCAATGGGCTGACATGGCGAGCTGAAGCAATAAGATGACACAATGAGATGATGCAACAAGGAGACACAACTAGGAAACACAATGAAAGACACAACAAGCAGGGAGTGGAGGTGGCTCAAGTGATTGGGCACCACCCTCCCACATGGGAGGTCCTGGGTTTGGTTCCCAGTGCCTCCTAAAAAGACAACGAGCAGTCTCAGAAAGCACACAACAGACAGACACAGAGAGCATGCAGTGAGCACAAACAAAGGGCAGGGAGAAGAGAAATAAATAAATAAATAAATAATAAATCTTTTTAAAAAACCACAATGAGGTATCACTATACACCTATCAGAATTACTAAAATATAGTAAAAACACCAAATATTCATAAGGATGCAGAAAAAGTGGATCACTCTTACAATATTGGTGGGAAGAGTTTCACAGTCTCCTACACAACTATACACGCAATTACCATATAAGCCTGCAATTGCACTCTTGGGCATTTATCCCAGAGAAACTTAAGATCACATAAAACCTGTACACAAATGTTCATAGCAGCTTTGTTCATAATAGCCCCAAACTGGAAATAACACTTATGTCATTCAATGGGATGAACAATTAAACTGTGGAATATTGTTGCCATGGAATATTACTCAGCAATAAAAAAAGAACTGATACACACAATAACTTGGATAACTCTCCAGAAAATTATGCTGAATGAAAAAAAGACAATCCCAAAAGGCTACATATTGAATGATTGCATTTATATAATAATTTATAAATGAAAAAATTATAGAAATGAACATAGGATCTCTCTGCATTATTTCTTATAGCTGCATATAAAACTACTTGCAATTTGAGTAAAAACACAAAATAAAAACTGTAATTAAAAAAAGATTAATATTGTGTGGGTCACCCTGGACTAGAAGCCAATTGAGATGACAATCTCAGAAACCAGTCAGTATACAAGACTCCCCAGGAAGAAAGGAGTAGATAAAATGACAAAAGAGCCACAGGAAAATCAGAAAGAAAAGTATTAGATAAAACAGTGAAGAAAAGTAATAAGATTAGCTACAGGGATCAAAAGCAGCCATATATTTTATACTTTTATCTTTCTTTGTTTTCTTCATTGAGCACATATTAATATAAGAAGAAAAAAAAAGCTACAAAAATCATATGCAAAAAGTAAGGCTAGTATCAAGCATCAGGTACACTGACAATAGAAAAAAAAGTTCACAATGTGTTGGAGGGTAGGGAAGGGGAGGGGTTTAATTAATTAAGGATATAATATATAGATATAATAAACAGTTGTATAAAATGGATTTCATCTCCTCTCTTAGTTCATCTTCTATTACTGAAGAGAACAGATAGGTTTGTTTCCTTCACTCTACATCTAGGAGGATAACTAAAAAGCAAACTGAGGCCAGGAACACTTCCAAGAAAACAAGTTTCAAAGATGACTGCTGGGCCCCATGTTATCTATATCTAATATTGGAAAGAAAGAAGCATACCCAACTTCTGTAAAGGTAAGAGTCAGAAGGCTTTATATATAATTTGTTGCAATATTCTCATATAATAGATGAAGTAAACCAAGGCAGCATAAAAGGCTATATTATGCCTGTCGTGTTTTTTAAAATTTTCAAACATATTTTAATTAAAAAATAGAGGAACAGTTATCACACCTTCTCTTACACTACTGTGATATCACTGGTTAGGATGTTTTGGTCAGTCAGTTTAAAAATGAAGAAAAAAACAGAAACACTTGAAAAAGTAAAAAGATTTTTTTAAACCAAGTAGAAATTTTAAAATCTAAGGGAATAATTTCATACATGAAGTATAATAAAGTACCTTCCACAAACAGGGATGATAAATATTTATTAAATGGAAAAAAAAACAAAAAGAAATACCTATGGACTACATTTAAAAATCTATATAGAAAAGATTCAATAAATCCCAATAAGGTTTATTTTTTGCAGAGTAAAACAAAGTATTCAGGAGAAAATTTAATTAAAATTCTAAAACTTACCACAAGTTTTGTTATTTGGAACTTCTTTCCAAAGGGAAGTCTAATGTTAGAGTTCACAGCATCAAAAATGCCTAAAATAATTTACATACTGTGTATGCGTGCACATGCGTACGTAAATATGAATTAATATCTAGGTCTATTCAGGGACATATTCAATTTCACTCAGTATTAATTCCAGATGGAAAGCTTACCCGGTGCTTAGCCCTAATTTTTTTCCTATATTCTTCTTTGTCAAATTTGTCCTCTTCTTGAAGCCTTTCCTTTGCTTTATCTAAGTTGATTCCTCCAGTGTCCTCCTCTTCCTCAGCATCCTTGGTGATGGATTTCTGCACCGGTGGCCACTGCTGAACCAACTGTAGATGGCAAATAGGTGAGTGTGGGGTGGGAGTCAGGCAACATCAACACAAAGCCTTTTCCTTTTGTATAATAATTTTGAAATGGCAGATATTCCCACTTTCTTCCTTGAAATCTGTATTTCTTAAATTTTCTATCAAAGTTTACTAAAAATTATAATTAATGTGAGCAAGCCACACATTGCCCCAGTGAGAAGGATTAAAGGAAACTCTCAGAAAATAATCTGGAAGAAAATATAGTTCCAGAATAGAAAGCTTCAAGAGCTTCTCAACAGCACACTTAATATGCTATATCCACACAATGTAGCCCCAAATTATCTGCACAGGTGTCCCCCAGGCTGAGGAGAGGGCACGCCCTCCATCCCCCGGGCTGCCGCAGCACCCCGTGTGCACCCCGAGGACTTACCTCAGGGCCCAGCACAGCACCTGGCACATATTAGGTGCTCAGAATCTACTGTTAAGTTAATGCAGCCCACATCAGCCACTACTACACATAGGACCTATATAACTAAACGCAAAGGGGAAAATCAGCTTGGGTTCCACAGGTCTGCTCAAATCTCCAGAATTTTCCATACATAGTTTATGATTAGGTACAAGGTGACAAGGAAGACAGGACACTGATGGGGGGTTGGGAAGGCGCTGGCTTAATGTCCTGGCTTTTTCACTAGCTACGGCATAATCCTAAAGAAATTACTTCACTTCTGGGCACCTGTGCCCTTGCCTGAAAAATACAGAGGTTTGTCTCGATCCTTAAGAACTCTTCCAGGTCTAACACTGTAAAACCCTGGATAGTTTAGACAAAAACTATTCTCTTATTTTATCTAATAATTGGTTGCCACAAGGATTTAAGTAGCTGCCTATGTTTTGAAAGATGGCTAATTAACCCACAGGCCAGCGGAAAACTCAGGCACACACATCCCAGATGTCAGCCCTCCTCTCACTCTCGTGCCTATCACAGCCAGTCTTCAAGATGAGACTCCCAGTCTGTGACCCCATGAGCAGCCATGCCAGCAGCCAGTGGCCCTGAAGAAGCAGGGAGAGGGGCCGGCTGTGATGTCAGGATGCCATCCGTTACTCTGACTCCTGGCTAGATCTCTATCACAGAGTGAAGAAAGTTCATCCCTCCGAGAGCTGAACCAGCAGCAGTATTTCTCTCAGAGCTTCAGATCAGAAATTTCAGTATGACTCAGCGCTATACTCAGCTCCTATCAGCAACAGGTACACAATGAAAAATTTTATGTGATTTACACTTATCTTAGAAATTATTGATATGATCTGTGCAGTTAAACTTCATAGAACATAGGTAACCTCACTACGCTAAAAGCCCTAGTTTTGTTTTACAATGAGCATGTGATATAATACAACTATACTGTATTTCAACCAGCTTCTCAGGTGATGACCTCTTTTTAGTAATTACATAAAAAGTCACTATTAACCAGTTATATAGCTTTCCAGCGACAACTTCAAATTGCACTCTATTTCATTAGTTTTCATCTGGTATATACGCCATTTTACTCGATATTATTAGCATAAATCTGGGTTTCTAAAGCAAAGCCTCCCTTCCCCCAAAAAACATTCAAAATCTTTTAACTTCAAAGTTAAAAACAAACATACTCCACTGCATAGAGACTGCTTAGGCAGCATTTATATTAGCGATGGTAAAATATCTGATGTGATGCATTACAGCCACTGTGAAAAGCTGTTATTTTATTGGCATATTAGATGGTGATTCATGAACTGAACAAACATTTCCTGAGAGTTTACTATATCTTAGGCAATGTTCTAGGCACTGAGGATAATACCTTCCCTCACGTAGCTTACACTGGATCAAGAAATGGACAATAACCAAATAAATATAGAATGTAGAGTTACATACTAAATTCCATGAAGAAAAATGAGACAGGGAGAGTGGAATGAGATTATGGTGGGGAGTGAAATGCTGCCTGTTACGTTAGGACGGTCAGGGAAACTTGGAGGTTCGTAAGAATGAAGTAATGAGCTGCTATTCAGAAGGCTCCTGGCCATTAACTAGCCATGACTCCTTAGGTCAGTCACTTGACCTTCTGGATCTAGTTCCTTCCTCTTTTAAAAAGGAAAATTATTATCTAATACAGTGACATTTCACAAGCCATCCGTAAGTAGTAACCTCTTCCCTACTCTATGGGTATTCATTTACACTAAGGCCAAGGTAATGGCGAGATAAAGAATTCCCTCTCATAACCAGCCCAGGAAGAAATATGCAAATAAATCAGAGGAGCTGCAAAGGAGACACTTTAGAGTGAAGCAAAATAAGCCGTAGCAAGTAACTGTGTTACTGTTCATGTACTCATGATCAAGGTTTCCTTCTTCCCACAGAAAAGGTTTATGGATACCACGACATAAGAAAATCTTATCTATAACAATGGAATTTAGAAAATTCAAAGCCAGCTCTTTGTTGGGATCACCAAGAAATAACTCAGTTTCCTGCCATTAAGGCATCCTTGTCCACAGGTGTATGGTTGATCAATGCTACAGTCACAGAGAAAAGAACTGGCCATTATGCTTCAGAGAAGCATTTATTTTCTCATTAACAAATGATAATTCTGCAGGAGAGTGAAACTCTTTATAATACTTACAATGTACCTTAGTAATAAAGCTTTTACAAAATCTTACCTCCCCTTCATCGGTAAATGTTATTTTCTTATTCACTTTAAAATTTCTCTTCATTACTTTTTTTGCTTCTGCAACTTTGGTCACTTTTTTCTTGACACTGGGTTTAGAAGACTCTTTATTCTGTGTGAGAACATAAAAAAAAAAAACACAGAAGGTTAACCAAATGGCTGCTTTGTTGCAACAATTTAACTTGGGCAGTATGGTTTCCAAAATTCCCTGCATTTACACTGCTCACTGGTACTAAAAACACTGATTTTTAATTAATGACCTCCCCCAAGCTAGAGGGATTTAAGCATGAATGGGAATAACCTTTAAAACGTTCTAGTTCTACAACTATGTTATCCTGATAATGCTGAGGCACCCAAAACTACCTGGTAATATAATAAAAGGACACAAGCTAAATAAAGCTCTCTCCCAACTGAAAATTAAAATGGCTATTTTTAAATAGCTCTAAGCCCAAGGGTGAGCTTTAAGTTTCACATTAGGAAAATGCATACCTGGAAAGCAAAATGACTACAATACCCTGTTTGCAACACAACCTTCTTCCTCCCAGTAGGGTAAGTCACTGTATGCCAATTTCATGACAATTAAGTTATGTTCAAAGGCAAGATGGAGAAAGAGTACTTAGGGGGATACGATGATTAGGCCCCAGCTAATGTCTAAAAACTACTTATAACAAGATACAAAACACTCAAAGCCACTACTAACTTATGCTACATGAATGCTGAGTGAACCATCTGAGATGGGCAATGGTAGAGGTCACAGCATAGCTGATGGCAAGTTGCTTTGATGAGAGCATACCAAGAAATAATTCACTTTTTATCTTTTAATTTTTATTGTAGTAACATATATAACACAAATTTTTCCATTTTAACCATTTTAAGTGTACAATGCAGTGATATTAATTACATTCACAATATTGTGCTACCAGCACTACCATCATTACCAAAACTTGTTCATCACCCCAAACAAAAACCCTGTACTCAATCAATAACGCCCCATTCACCCCTCCCCAGTAATTCACTTTTAAGAAGGATTTGAATTGTTAACCTCAAATTAGAGCCAGTAGTACATCAAGGGTTAACTAATTTAGGGCAGCCCCCATTAGACTGGCAGACAGAATGAGAAGAAGCCGTCTTTGGTGTAATAGTTAAAATGGATTTGAATGAGCTGTGTGAGGGCAAGTTTCTGAACCTCTATGCTTAAGTTTCCCCATCTATGAAATAAGGATAATAATAATACCTATCTCATAAAGCTGTTGGAAGGATTAAATGATAAATGTACAACATATTTTTAAAAAGTGTTCAATAAACCTCAAATATTACTATTGTATATTACTATTACTCCATATTATATATTACTATTCCATATTATATATTCGCACACTTCATAAAACACAATAAAAGAACAACAAACTTACTAAATTAGAGATGTATAAAGTTAATATATTATTTTTTAGATATTGACCATGGTTATGAAAATCAGCTAGTGCATCTACAATTATATTATGATTTAGGTACAAGAAAGCTGTTTCCACCAATGGTTTTGTTATATAGGTATCACTAACAATATTGGTTTTATGTCTGGTTCTCAATATATGTATGCTATGATATCTAATTACACTTATCTATTTCTCAGACCACAAATCAATTTATATTTAAGGTGTTACTAGCACTTGCAATCCATAAGAAGCTTATGAAAAGATCAGCCACCTCTGAGATAAATAACGTTCATTATATCAGACGCAGACACTAATATGCTTTAATAACTGTACCTATTTAACAAGACTTTTAGGAAAACAAATTAAATTTGTTTTCCTAAAAGTATCCATCCCCTAGGAGTCCATGACTTCATGAATGTGACCATCTGGCAGCATAAGGCCCTAAATCCCCTGTGCCCACCCCTCACATTCCCCAACACTGTACTCTAAGATACATTACTATTATTCTCCCTCAGTAGATATTATAATCCTCATTTCCTTATCTTACTCCAGAGAGTAATTGATTAAAGTCATTTTTACTAAGTTGTATGTTAGTAAAACTCCTAAATTGAAAGAGAGTAGGGGGGCAAGAAGCATGCTAACCTAAATAAGCTGCTCCCTGCAGGACACCTTATGAGCACAGGGGATTGATAAGACCCCTTCAGCACAGTCATTACTCCTGCACTCCTCTTGCCCACAGATGCTTTTCAGAAACCACCACCACGGTTAGCAACTTTCTTACTGACTCCCACTGTATCCTCTTGGTTTGATGGTTAGATCAATTCTTAAACATCCTAGGTGTACTGATAGTCTGTCATCAAACCTCATCTAATAGTAGACAGAAAGCCAGTCAAATAGCACACACCAAGGGGACCATTAAAATGTAAACATAAAAAATTATTCAGGAGTAAATTATAACCATTTAAACAAGTACACACCAAGAATACTGGGAAGGGACATGAGGGGTCCTTCTGGGATGATGATAATATTCTATATCTTGATAGGAATTTGGGGTGCATGGGTATACACATTTTTCAAAACTCATCAAATGCTACACTTATGATGTGTGCATTTTAGTGTATATAAATTTCTGCTTAAAAAAAAACAGTTCATAAAATATCAAACTCTAATGACATATAAGCTGAAATGTATGGCGGAAAGTGTAATGATGTTAGCAACTTATTCTAAAATCTGTTAAATAAAAAAGAATGTTTCCTTTATATGAAAAAACAAAGTAAAATGGAAGACTATAGGTGGTGGGTATATTGGTGCCCAAATACATAATATTTTCAACTTTTCTGTTTGTTAAATATTTTCATAATAAAACACAGTAGCTCAGTCCCAAGAACATGGGACAAAGCCATAGAGCAAAGATAACAATATGCCAAAAAAAGAAAAGCACTCCCACAGGGACCTTAGGGGGAGGAAGATCTAGTGGGATAGCTTTAGGGAAACCCATCAAACCTCTGAATTACTGAAATTTCAGGGCATCTGCATCTTTACATTTGTATGGTTTTCATTGGTCTCTAAAAGGGATCTCTGACCCCACCCCAAGAAAACAATAAAATTAAATTTTCTTTGTTCGTTTTAGAGAAGTCACTTAAGGAATAGAAATGCCAATATGAGTGAGATGAGACATGTTTATCAGTTTTTCCTGACAGGCTTTGGCTTTGCTCTCATATTCTAAAATTACTCTTAACTCATGCAAATATGCACTGAGTATCAACAACACACGAGGAATCATAGTGCTGACACCAGGCAGTGAAGGAGACAGGTGGGTTCTCAAGCCTTGTGGAACCTAACTCCACCAGTGGAGAAAATAGTAAAGAGCTAATGGAAAACATCCACCTAATGACAAATGTAATAAAAACTCAAAAAGAAGGCAGGTGAAGGAGAACATCCTTGTGAGGAAGAAATGTTTGATCTGAGTGGAAACACCCACTTGCTTGAGTAAATGACACATTTACTGGTGTATATATGATGTGCAAGTACCTTCTGTAAGTCTACTGATACTGTATTTTACATATGGCTTCCAAGAACGATTTAGTTGAATGTTGTTTTTTATATTAATTTTTGACCAGGTAATACCCTAGAGGATATTCAGCAAAAAGTTGCCTTCCATGTTTCCGTCAGCCACCTCAGTTTCCCACTGTTACCAGCTTCTTTTGTATCTGTCTAGAGACATTCTATCCATATCCGAGCATATTTGAAAAACAACAAACTTACTAAAAGTGCTACTCCCTAACCAAACGGTAACATAATCTCATACAATACATATCCTATTGTCCCTTACATTTTACACTAAACAATATTATTTTTATGTCTGCAGAATATCCCTTAGCATGGCTATTCCTTCATATATTAACCAGTCCCCTGTAATAAACATTTAGGTTCTTTCTGTTTACTGCTATTGTAAACAATGGGGCAATGAATAGCCTTCCATATACCTCTTCATATGCATGTGATTTATATATGTAGATACAGTTCTAAAAGTTAAAGTGCTAGGTTAAAGGTATGTACATTTTAAATTTTGAAAGATACTTCCAAATAACCCTCCAAAGAGGTTATATCAATTTATATTCTCACGAAAAATTTACTTAAAAGTGATTCTCCACATTTATTCAAACAATATACCCTTAGGCTTTATCTTTGCGATAACTAAATGAGAAAAAAAGCAGTATTTCAGAAGTTACAATATGCATTTACATCATTTTAAGTGACGCATCTTGTCAAGGCATTTTTTCTGTGCACTATCTATATTCTTTGCTAATATTTTTAATGAATTGCTGGTATTTTTTTAAAAACCAACTTACAGAATT
This sequence comes from Cabassous unicinctus, assembly GCA_029593785.1. Classification (NCBI taxonomy): domain Eukaryota; kingdom Metazoa; phylum Chordata; class Mammalia; order Cingulata; family Chlamyphoridae; genus Cabassous; species Cabassous unicinctus. The sequence goes on from JAQZBX010032563.1 coordinate 24,755, forward strand.
TCGTTGCTAAAGATGTAGCAATATTTTCCCTACACTTCTTCATTTATGCTTACACTTTTGCCATTCAGGATTATTTTGTTGTTGTTCCTTTGTTTTGATTTGCTTTGTTGTGTTTTTTTTTTCACCAAGCAGATATTTTTTAATTTTCATGTAATCAGTTTTATCATTTTTTAAAATGTTTTCTGGGTGTGTGCTATACTTGGAAATTTTTTCTAACAAAATATTTTTTAAAAATGAATTTAAATTCTTAAAATGCAGATTTTAGTTTTTCAGAAGTTTCAACATTAGATCTTGGACAAGGGGAAAGTACTCACTATAATATTACTATATTCATTAAGACAAGAGAAAATATAAAGTATACCTATTGCTAGGCAGGAGTTTTATTTTGACTACAATAACTTTATATTATTGGTACAAGAGTGAAATTCACAACAGCCAAAATGTATAATGAAAGATCTGACAAGACCTAAAACATCAAAATGCAATTTGTTCATTTCTATTTGCACTTCTTCCACATGTATGCAAGACTTTAGACAAAAATGCTAAAAGAACATCATAAAATACAAAATTGATAAAGTCTCAAGTCATTCTCAAGGTTCTGTAATAGCTATGAGATTACCATAAATATTCTTGTAAAATGAAAGAACAGTCACAAAAGCACTCGGCAGTAAAAGTTCCTTTTGGAAGGGCCATGTAATGAACAGTGACTACAAGAGGACACAAAATATAATCAATGAAAACCACCTACCTTTATATAAGTGTTACTTCTAGATATCCTAGAGGACAGAATTAAAGAATCATTGTTTTAAAAAGAAGAAAACAGTGGATATGGCTCAAGTGGTTGAGCGCCTGCTTCCCACATGGGAGATCCCGGGTTCAGTTCCCGGTGCCTCCTAAAAACAAACAAACAAAAAAACAAACAACAAAAAAACAAACAACAAGCAAAACAAACAAACAAAAAAACAACTCAGGGAAGCTGATGTGGCTCAGTGGTTGAGTGCTGGCTTCCCACATACGAGGTCCCGGGTTCAATCCCCGGC